>JAQFZE010000337.1:0-29197 GCA_034695245.1 Dicyrtomina saundersi | reverse complement strand
TTTGAGATAAGCATACAAAGATGTTGTATTTCAAATATTATGAAAATCGGACCGAAATTGTGGGAGCTAGAGCGCTCTGAAATTCGAAAAAATCGATATTTTTGAAATTGCGCGCGCGCTTGCGACCGAAAAACGAATTTTGCAGTCGAACGACTATACAAGCAGAGGTCACTCATATGAGTTGTATACGTCCTGGGTAGTTTCGCTTCATTCTGTAGTTTCAAGTAAGGTATGTTCCCTTGTTAGTCGATGACTTAAGTTACAACTTAAGTCAAAGGTTGTACTTAAGACTGGAATTGAATCCCTACCCAGGTTTCCTATGGTAACCATGGCAAAATAGTAATGAATAATATTCATTACAGTACCTTAAAAAGATTGCCTACAGCCTGGAATGGATTAAAGTAAAAAACACAGACATTTCCTGTTGCATTAATCATCTAAACCTTGTACAAAATCCACAACTTTAGAGTCAAACAACAGGCTATTACATTTTTACTTGTACATATCACAGTTGTTTTTCTGCAGACTACCGAAATAAACTTTGGATACTTATACCGGAAATAAATGTTAAATTGCCATTATATTATTAATTGCAATCTCACTAGGCAAATTTAAGATAAGTCATTTTCATTAAACTACATCGTCCGGGACTCCAAATAAAATCAAAATTGGCGCAGCCGCTGGACGCTACTACAAAATTCTTTAAAAAAAATATCTAAATTATCAAAATCCTGTGCATTTTTGATTTTTATTTTTGTATTGTTAATTGTCCTTTTTTAGTTACATTTGTATCGTTAATTTCCGTACTCTTAAAGTTTAATTTAATATTTTTTGCACTATTTTTAATGTCGATTTTTATTTTATTTTTTACTAGTCCCTTATAATTTTTAAATACTAATTAGTACCGACAAAGTTTGTACATTAAATTTACTTAAAAGTTCAATTTGCAAATAATCTTGCAAGAGAGTCACAAATCACAACTGATTTCCATAAGAAATCAAAACCTTTGACAACCAGAGTTAAAGAGATCTACCAAAAATTATTTCACGGTGAAACAGAAACAACTATGCTTATCTTTAACAATGCCGAGTCTTTAAACAGTGACATTGAAAACGGCATCTATAAAATGAAATCATGTTTTCAAAATCCCTTTTCAAAACGCTACGCTAATTCAACAATTTTAGTTACATCTAAAAACAAACAACCCAAAAAGTATTTTCTAAGATTTTTGTCAAAATAAGTGGGCTACAAAATTTCGCCATAATAAAAAAATTCTAAAAATATATGAAGTGCAGTTTACAATTTCAATAGTTAGACTGTAGATAAGTAGATACTCATGAGTATGTAGGATACAAAACATTCTTAAAAATTGCATAAAATTTTAAAAACTAATTGTGTCTACGAGTTTTGTCTTCATGGGCGTTTGTTCTAGCATCTTGAACTACCCAGAAATATTACAATTATGGTGCTTAGAGCATAAGCATCTTTCGTTTTATATCATATAGTAATAGTTAAGGAACATCATGTATAGCATATAAGCTAACAGAATTCGGCATACAGACTTAAGAATCAAACCATACTTAAGTCAGATGGAATAGTATATTTGATGGGTAAGAAAACCATATTTTTTAACACATTCGAACTAGTATTTTTTTGAAAATTCAACTGAACTCAAGGAGGTCCACTGAAAGCGTTAAATATCTACTCAACAAGCTTAAATTACTACAAACTGAAAAAACCTCACAATGCGCTGCAGAACTTGGCCATATGTTTAGACATTTTACCTACGCACTCTTATTCTCAGTAACTTTTTTTTGTGGAAAAACGAAAATATCTACCCCATTTTGTTTTTAGTTTTTGAAACTGAAGGAATACTACTTACTTTTCGGCATTGCACTGTTATACGTTACTTCAAATATCTAAGACAACATCTCAAACTTAATTAGGAAAAGGCCCACTGTTACATTTCAGTATGTGGCTGTTGAGGATGGAAATACTTAAGATACAACATAATTTTTTCCTAATCTATAAACCTCATGAAATACAATTAAATAAAAATAATTATGGTTTATTTTTAACCTCCAAAAATACTTACTCATGGCCCATGATTCTGTTAAAAGAAAAACAGGAGTCAAGGGCCTAACTGCTAATCATAATATTTAACAAATGTATTTATTTTTTATCTTGCAATGTTTAATAAAAATAGCCATAGACGGCGAAATCATTGCAACGAAATTTTAAGTATTTATAAATAAAAATATGTCACAATAAAAATGGTCTTCAGCTGTAAGTTAAAATGTGGTATGGTTACGTTTAATGCAAAATGCAAATATGATTATGCATGAGCTTTCAATTTTTTTATTGATGGGTAAACTATACAATCAACTTCAGTATGTAAAGTAATAGATTCTTAAAACCTGTTGTTTGTAATATGCATATTACTTTTGATAAAACTCTTGGCCATTCACATACAACGTTTGTATACATTTTCGAAAGTTACACAACCTTCCAATCCGTCTACAAGCTGGATTTTTAATTTCGTCGGATACTTGCACATTGTATTAGCAAATCATATATCAACTTACGTGCAACAGTTAAATAGGTGTAAGAGAGATGAGATCCAAGCCCTGGGATTAGAGGTACAGTATTTAATACTCTGCGTATGTTCTCATGGTATAAGATTGAATTCTCAGAATTGTATGTACGGCGCTTCGATGTCAACAGCACATGCAGCATAATCAACATCAATGCTAATTTAAAACTGGCCAATTAGCATATAAAAATATGCACGCCTAAACTATTCTGTGGTATGCACGCTACGGCGTCTCGATCTCAATTTCAAGTCGTACTTGAACTTGGCATGTATGATTATGAAACCAGGTGGAAGAAACTTGAATTTCTAGATCTGTTTACGCAGGGAATTTCCCACATCTCTGTTTTAAATCCCATAGTCAGTTTCATTTTGCAAGCTGTTTAGGTTCACTCTTTTCGATAGCCAGTTGCTAATCCTTATATCTAAGCCTTGTGCTTGTGTTCGTAAAGAACTCAAAAATTGAATTTATCATACTTGTTTAATTCAAATAAAACTGTTTACACTGTCCTTCCTTAGGCGTAGAACTGATTTTTAGTTTTTACTAAAGCAAATTTTAATATAATTATTTTATTATATTATTATATTAAATTATATTCAAACAAACATTTAAATTCGAGAGCTCGTGTTCAATGGCAGCCTAAACAGTAGGGCTATACTGTTTGAGCTTTACGGCGAAATTAACACTCACAATCAGTGCATATTAAACGTCAAAACTAATATCTTAGTTATATTTTGATTTTGTTTTTCATTTTAATATTATTAAATGCAAAAGCATCTGTAGGATGTACAAAATATCAAAAAGCTGATTACTTAATTATTTGCAACCAATTTGAATAAAAGAAAATGAAAAATTAAACATTTTTAAATTCTCCGCCAAATCGTAAAATTAAAGTGTGAGATTGCAACGGTAGTCAATACTATAGGTATTGCGTGCTTACTTATTTTATACCTGCCTCCTTACAAAATTAAAATAAAATATGGAATCCGCCTACGATGAACTGACTTCAGAAGACTTGTGGCAAACCCTTGGAATCACAGAAAATTCCGCAGTGTACGAATTCACGAAAACATTTGCCAAAACAGCTGTGACTAAGTATGAGAATTTGGGAAAGAAAAAAGGAAGAGGACAAAAATTTGGAAAGATTGGAGGGGAATTAATTAAACTTGGAGCGTTCCCAGGAAGCCGCTCTTCACCTCACTCAAAAGCAATCCGACAAATCACAGCAATCGGACTTCAGTCTGTGGCTGACTACGTGGACCAGATAATGCAGGCCAGGACCAAAATCTCTATAATTTCTATTATCAACGCCAAATCCTCAAAATCCTTCGACGAAACATTTCTTCTTTGTTTTATAGTTTTTGCCCTCCACACGTACGACAAGTACAAACACTCCCTGGAATACATCAACCTGGAAGCTCCCGGGGAAAAAACTAATCGTGAAAATAAACTGCAAGCAATTCAAATGCTGGCAGAATATGCCGGGGCCTTGTGTTTCAGTGCTCTTCTCAAATGTGAGAGTAAAAAAGAAGATGAGTTTTTGAAACAACTCAGCAAAAAGAACTTCAAAAAGGATTTTAAATCCCAGTGGACCGCCGCTACACTTGTGAACCTTTACTACTGGGCTCAAGAAGACGACGGGACGGGTAAAAAATTCAAAAAGGTCATCACACCCTACGAGCTCTTCGTAAAGGAGAAGCTTGATAATATTTTAGACGAGGAAGATTCTTCCGGATTTAAATTTTACCAACAAGAAGGGGAAGAGAATTCTTGGGATGCGTTTTTAAAAATTAGAAAGCCAGAGAATTTGCTACCAACCAGGCCTGGCCTCATCCCGGTCAAAAGTTTACTTAAAGAGGATATGGAGACGCTGGACTTCTCATGGGCACCTATTGATCTAGAAGGCAACATTGAAAAGTATGCCAGGACGCTGCATGATTTGCTTGTGCGGGATGAGTCCTTTAGCCGAGACGTCACAGGGACAAACTTGGTCAAAGATTTACACGCTAAAGTTGACGAGCAGAACAGTAAATTAAATGAATTACTAGAAAAGCTGGATGAAGTCAAATGTTTGGTAAACACTTTATTGAAATGATAGCGGAATTTTATGTGTTGCTAGAATCCGCTTTAATAATTAATTTTGTCATACAGGCTCACATGGGAACCTACCCTGCTTATACACATGGATTCCAATGAAATGTATCATGAGGTTTTCTACTTCGACTAGTAACTACTGCTACTATAGTCCTTCGGGAGCAAAATAGCTCATCTCTTTTTTATTTAAATTTAAATTTTTGAAAATTTCTTCAAATAAAAAGTCAAGAAAATTCAATCGGAATAACAGTGGAAAATTTTATTAAAGATAGAGTCCCCTCTTCCGTACTTTTTTAAAAACAAAATATTAAAACTTGCAGTAAATGTAATGTTTAATTTATGTTTGGTAGTAATTACATTTTTCCTGCAACTGAGCTTAATAAACAATCATCAGCTGCAATAGGGTCGTCCATAAATGACGTTATACAAATTTTCCAGTTTTAGAACGCATACATTCCCTGTCATCAGCTTAATCATTGTGTAAATGGCTATCCGTAAAATGGGATGTATTAAATATATACAAGTACTGAACATCCCAATATTGTCATTTACGGACGTACTCTAACATGTATACGAGGTTTAAAGTTATCATTCTAGATATGTTAATTGACGTCAAGAATGTAATTACTACCAAACATAAATTAAACATTACATTTACTGCAAGTAATAATTTTTTCGTTTTTACGAAAGTACAAAAGAGGAGACTCTATCTTCACTAAAATGTTCCACTGTTATTCCGACTCCGACTGAATTTTCTAGAATTTTCATTTTAAGAAATTTTTAAAAATTCAAATTTGAATAAAACAGAGATAAGCTATTTTGCACCCAAACGACTATGGTAGCAGTAGTTACTAGCCACAGTAGAACACATAATGATAATATTTATTTGATTCCATGTGTTCAAGCAGGGTAGTTTCTATGTTAGCATTAGTAACTAATGAAACTAGCAAAAGTAGAATAGACTGTTTAGCATCTCTTAAATATCGAGAAAAACAGGACAGTAAAACAAGGGTGATTGTTTACGTATGCAGTTGTGTATAGTAAAATATAGGCACTACGTACCTACTTAAAACCAGTCCAAGTAATAACTCGGAGCTGATACTTGTTTTACATCTTATTAAATAGGAATTGTGCATATCATAGACTAGCTGTATAATATATAGTCAGATGCAATCTCTTGAGCAAAGTACCTCATGCCAACGATCTTGATAAACACAATTTTCCTACCTACGAAATCATTCTGGCTTGAGTAAAGGTAGTGCATTTATGAAGTATATGCATAGTATAATAATTACTCTATAACAGTGTAATTACTATGACGAACTATATAGTATGTTGATTGATCGTAATAAAGGGCAAAAAGTTAACAGTTAAAGATTTAATTACTTTAGATTTATTATTGCACAATATGCTAGCATACATATTAACAATCTATTGCATCTTATTTAGTCAAGGAATTGCGTTATAGTTATAATAGGTATTAAATGGAATCACTCCAGCACAGGGGCGGACTGGTTACTTTTAGGGCCCGGGAATTTTTAATGACGAGGTTTGGCGATCAGGGGGCCCGCATTGAGCCGAGGGGCCCAAGGCTCCCGTTTACATAATGTATAAGGAATTGGGGGCCCATCGGGAATTTCCCGAAATTCCTTATGGCCAGTCCGTCCCTGCTCCAGCAAGCTGTAATATTCTTTTATATTTTGTACCTACTATCTATCTACATGTATGTTACTATATAATATATAACAAGCATTATTCTTAATATATGTAAAGGGATCTATGTACAACTTAACACTATAGTAGCCAGCAACTTGTGCATACAAAATAATACATTTATAAGTCGTATCTCAGTTGGCATTTCCAGAAGTTGGATTACCGCCGGTTTGGCTTTATGAGCGTGATCAGTATAAAAAAGAATACTAATTATGTAGATAGGTAGGAGTCTCTACTTTCTTCCTTACCTACTTATGGTTCTGCGAACACGAAGTCAGATACACCTTTTTGAATAAATACTTAGAAAAATTACATTAGAGTAGGGACATGACAAAGCTTGTTATAGTAGACGGGAGTGATAAAGGTTGAAGCTATACTGAAATTCAGTTTTTATACTATAGAATAATACCATTATTTTTTCCAGACCGAGTCCAACGAAAGCCTTCGGTTCCAAATTCAAAAACCAATTCGGACATTTACCGGACGTCAGGACTTTCTTAAGGATCTTCATCAGAATCTTAAAGAGGGCACAACCAATATAAAACAGACTGGAGCTAGTCTGACGCAAACACCACTCTGGGTCATTGCAGCCCCGGCTGGAATAGGAAAGACAGAGACTGTTCGAATGTATATACAAACATATGGTCATGAGTACAACCATATTATATGGATTGACGCTGGGAACCAGTCGGCGGCGCATGCGCAATTTAAAGCCAAACTTGCACCAGAATTACATGTCACAACAGAATTCCGCGGGAAGCCTAAGCCATTTGAAACCATGGTCAAGGAAATCTACATGAAAATGTGCCAAAACGAAAAGGGAAAATTCAGGTCAGTTTTAATAGTATTTGACGACGCCGACTCTCTCAATGATGATTCTGAAAGCCAAATAAAAGGAATTAAAGCGTATCTTCCGCCTCTACCCTGGCAAAACGAGTTCTTGGAATTTAAAATTCTGGTCACATCCAGAAATAGAAATTGGGAACTTCTTAACAACACAATAATTATGTTAGATCCTTGGACCGAAAGTGACTGCGTCATATTTTGCCTTGAGCAGCTTGAAATAACAGACACGGCCGAAAATCAAAAAGATTCTGCCAGACTTGGTCATTTTTTCAGCTTTAATCCTTTTGCTTTGCAAGCGGCAACGGCTGTTATTCTTAAAAGACAAAAAATTTCAGCTGACAAAAATTATGGAATTAGAGACTTTATCGAAAATTATGAAAAAAACGGCAGTAGAACAGTTTTAAAGACGCAGCCAATAGATAACTCTTCAGGAATTGGCCCACAAAAGCTCACGTTAGTAGATCTTTGGAACGTGAGTTTTACGAAAATTCTTAAATTAAAAAATGGGAATCTTGCAATTAAAATCATCTGCTTTGCTTCCTACCTTTCCCCCATTTGCCTCACTCCTGAAATATTGTCATCACTGCTTCCCAAGGTAAAGCAAGATGATTTAGAACAAGCGTTTGACCTCCTTCAAAACTATTTTGTAATCGAGCAATCAAATAACTCGTTAGCTATTCACCCAATCATTAGGGACATCATTAAGGAAACTCTAAAATCAGAAGCAAGGCAACGTAACATACTGTTTCAAGAAACGTTTTTGAATCATGCCGCGGTCCTTGTGGAACTGTCCACGGGCCTTGTCAATTATTTAGAGACAAGTCTCAAGCAAAACAAAATTAGCTCTAAAGAATGCAATAATATAATTGATAATATTTTGGCCGTGACAAGTCTTTGGACCGAGTTACCACTCTCAACCAAAGAGTATGAAAAAGCCATTTATTCAATAGAAATAATTTGCAGCATTACCAAATCGTACGCACTGAAAATGGACTACAGTATGATCATTGACATTTACGGAACACTAATGGAAGGAGCGGAAATTCGGCAAGGGCCCAAACACACCCTTTTAATAACATTAAAAAAGAAAAAAGGGGATGTGCTCATGAAACAAGAAAGGTATGCAGATGCTAAGGACATCTATGTACAAGTTTACACGGCCCAAAAGAAACTGCTTGGCAGGAATCATCCCGATACATTGGCCACCCAAACCTGCATTGCTGAGGCAATACATTGCCTGGGCGACTACGCAGGTGCACTCAAAACGTTTTGCGCGGTTTTAATAAAACAGAAGCAACGCCAGGACCCCAATGGTGACCCAGTGGCTTTGACATTAAAATTAAAGGTAGCAGCACTTTTGTATGAACATGGGGAATACACCGATGCTGTGAAACTGTTGGAACGGGTTCTTAAAGATAGCGAGGGTGTTTATGGACAAGGTGATGCTAACCTATTTCAGCTACAAACTCAAACTTGGATTGCTCGCGTCTTGGTCAAACAAGAAAAATATGACAAGGCATTAGAACTTTACACGGCATTGATCGACACGAACGAAAAGGTGCGGGGACCTCATCACAGAGATACTCTACTTTTGAAATCAGACTACGCGACAGCTCTCAGTTACCACGGTGATCGCAAAACAGCTCAAAATATTTTGCAAAGGGTTTTGGAGTATCAAAAAGGAACCCTGGGCTATTCTATGCTGGAATTAGCAGAAACAGAAAATAGCCTAGCGCATGCAGGAGGCCGTCTGGATGACACCGAAAGGGCAATAGAAATGTACGCGCATGTTTTTCAAGTTCGATCAGCTTATTTAGGACCAGAGCACCCTCTCGCTCTTAATACAAAACAAGCGTGGGCGTATGTGCTGTATAGTAAAAGAAAATTTGATGATTCCACAAAGATTTTGATGGACGTTCTGAGTGGACAAAGGAAGGCTTTGGGGGAATATCATCCAGACACAATTTCAACTCTGCAATATTTGAGCCATTCCTTGTTTGAACAGGGGAATTTTGAAATGGCTGCCGCATTTGCAGCAGAAATATTTGAGCTCAAAAGAAGAAAGAAATCATTACTGGTAGATTACCCTCACTTGGTCCGTAATCAACTACTTTTAGACCTGTCGATAACCAAATTACCAAAAAGGTAACTGCAGTCAAACTAAGTTAAATAGAAAAGTAGGAATACAAAAATAAAATAGCTCTACGCGCTTTGTTGACACTTTAGTTTATGGCATACTTGAAAAACAATAACATGAAATATTCCAAAATTCTGATTCTTTGCAGATTGCAAGACTACTCCATATTAACAAAACCACCTCCACCTTCAGCCCTATCTCCCCACCTACCTGCCTGGATCTTTGTTGAAGCAAGAAGTGTCCCAAATAATCCAGCATCAAACTGCTGCTTTCGTGGACTAGATCTGACGAAGCCAGGTGGACACCGATTTTGGTGCTTAAAGCTTAAAATGTGGGCCAAAATAATTGCTGCGCTTCAAATCGTACGACCGTAAAAATATTTTGATATAATTATCACTCATTTAAAACATACGACTTTTATTGCTATAAATATTTATGTTACTAGCATAACCCGCTAATCCATTAGCAATATTTTCCAGTGGCGGATCCAAAGGGGGGGCTAAGTTACTTTAGCCCCCCCTAAGAGTGACATTTTTAACATTGCGGAGATAGGAGCGGCCATTTTCCAATATGACCGTTTACCATTATTAGCCCCCCCCCCTATGACAAAATCCTGGATCCGCCACTGATATTTTCCATGATATATTTTTGTTGAAAAAAAACGTTTAAAAAACCTTAGAATGGCTAAACATAATGAGCATAGTGAGCATAATGAGTTTCGGTCGATGAAATAATTACTTTTTCAAAAATACGAAACAAGTATCGAAATTGTTTTTTGATCCTATTTCCGATATCTATTTCCTAAAAAACAACTTAAGTACATTTTTTTTAAATTGCGTATAAAACAATTTTAAAATATTTCAGACTCAAAAACAATTGAAATTAAAAATTTTGAATTTTGTTTGAAATATTAAACACACACTAGTTCAGTCAAAATTTCAAAAAAATAATTTTAAAATTTAAAATTTACTTTTTTTTTTGAATTCAGAATATTTTAAAATTTGTTTTTACACAAAGTTTTCAAAAATTGGGCTTGAGATGTTTTTTTAAAATACATAATAGGATTAAAAACTATTTTTGCGGCTTTTTTGTTTTTTTCAAGAAAAAAATGTCATCGACCGAAACTCATTACGCTTACCATGTTGTTATTGTTGTTAAGCCATTGTACGTATGTTTGGACATTCGTTCTGAAAAACAAATATCTTAATTATGCGCTCTGGACCGTGTCTTAGAAAGATTAAGCATACACAGATAAATCTAAGTAAATAGAAGTGTCAGCTTTGGAATTTGTATCACAAAACTTGCTGAAATTTTACTGTTTTTTGTTTGGTCTTTAGATGATGTGCATTGCTTTGCTCAATTTGAGTCTACTCTATTTATTTCAAAATCCAAGTAATTCATTTGGGTACGGTCCAACAAGTAGGAGGCAAACTTCAGCAGAACTTGATCTATTTTACAGATTATTTGGCATTGACCCTGATCCTTATGGACCTGTAGACGGTGACGTTAATTGCTTTTTTTATTATTCCATATTTATAACAATAAGACTTTGGATATTTAATTTGCATATGCAAACTCACAACGCCATTTCAAGTTTCGATAGTGGTAAATTAAACAGACAATACTGGTTTTTCAAATTAGTATTTCGTGCAGTGTGCTTTATAATGATGGTTTGATTCAATATATTGAATAACATTGTAAGACTATTTTTTTGGGATAACGTATAGCATTTATCGGGACCTGGAAGATTCTTTTTACTAATAAAATACAGATAAGAATTCAATATTTATTTATTGGTTATTCTGTTCCTTGTGTAGGTTGGAAGGTACTATTTCTGACTCCTCACCCCGCCTTGTCTGCTGCTGTGCAATGTATTTACATTGTTGCTGGATTCATTCTTTATGCTGGGGTGCATTTTGTAAGACAACTAAGTTTTGAATTAGTTCATAGAATATACCGAACTATTTACAGTAGCGAGCAAAGCATACTTAATTTTGAATTGAATTATTATACGCATCATATCGTGTATAGGAATGTTAATTTGTTGAATTACAGAAAAAACAAGTTTATATTTCAATCTGGTTGAGTGTGGAAGTATTCACAATTGGTGCCTTTGGAATGTGTCTCTTATTTTTTGTGTACCTCATTTTTGCTGAGAGCGGGGGGATGACTTTTGTTTTTGTATTTTTACTCATTATGACAGCACAACGCGTGTTTTTCTTCTACATCGTGTTCTACTGCCGTCTAGAGCTCAAAGAACATCTCATTCGTGCAGGGGAAGAATTCAATTCGATCCAGTTTGATTTTGTGAATTTTGCTTAGAGTGATACAGTGACAACTAAAAAAATAAATTTAAGGCATCGTATGGGATCAAGCAGAAATTCATAGGATACTGCTTTGTTGTAAAAATAACGAAAGTTTCCTATAAATGTTATTAGGCGTTTACAAGTGCAAAATGTTCTGTTTGATTTTTTTCTGAAAATTGTAAAATAATTTACTGGCATGCTCTATGAAAAATGCAAAATGATTCGGTTTTACCTGTTCTTATTGTATTTTCCAAACGGTCTATCCACATGTTTTTGAAAAGTGAAAATTATTATATTTACATGATTTCAACATATTTTATTACATTAACTTGTTCCTGCAGAATTTTTAAAATATTCTATGGGTATGTTTTTTATTTTGTATAATTAAAAAGTTGCATTTACAAGTTCGTACAAAGTGCAAATTATTCTATGTAAATTAATATAAAAAGCGTAAAAATATTTTACCTGTCCTTTTTTTAACTTTTAATAAACTGATTCTTAGAATTTGAAAAATATTCTACATGCGCAAATTTTTGAAAAATCTACAATATTCTATTTAGCTGTTTTTTTAAAAGCGCAAACTGCTCCATTTGTACTTTTTTTAAAATTAGTGCAAAATGTTGTAATAACATAATATATTTCTTGAAGCTTGCAAAAACATTCTATAAGTTTTTTAAAAAAAATATGTTTTTTTTTAATGTTTTTAAAAAGTGCTCAAAATTCTACTTATTTAATACCTATTAAAATATGGCGTAAAGTTACTCATCGTTAGCGTAAATAATGTATATAAGTATTTAATTAGTAGGAATAGTATTTTATGCATCCGAAATTTGTAAAATAATTATATCTTATTTACATAATTACGCTTCACCAGAAAATTTTAATATTAATTTTTTATATGGCCTTTAAAATAGGAAATTTTTTAAAAGAATTAACGAGTCATTTCATGAGGGTTTTTCTTAATTGTAATGAGATTTATTTTTCAAAACTTTAAGAACGGAGGTTTTTTATTTCTTTTTTTATGCTTGCATGTCAACGGTGCCGGTGCCAGTGCCAGCGTGGGGTAGTCTATAAATAATTTCATGCAAAATTAACAAGTCTTATGACCCCATGTCTCTCTTCTGTCATCGCCCTCACCATTACATACTAGTTGTATGATTATTCAATAGTTGATAGCAATTTGCATTGTTCAATAAAAATCCAGAGGCGGTGACACTACTGCAAAGAAACTTTTACAACGTGTTTATAAATAAAAACGTGTCACACTACGAACGGCGAACGGTTAATAATTATAAGTTGCAATGTAGTATGTGTCGTTCATAGCAAATACGAGTACGAGTTTTTAATATTTTTAATATTGGGTCATCAACAACCTACTTGAGTATTCAAAGTTCTCGTTTCTTTACCTGTTAATTGAATTTTTATGCATTTTTATTATGTAGCGTTTGGGCCACTCACATACTACGTTAGTATACATTTTAGAAATTACCACAACCACTGTCCGTCCAAATTCTTGATATTTATTTTCGTCGCATACCTAATGTCTTAGAAAATCATGTATCCACTTACCTACCACAACTAAATAATTGTACGAGAGATGAGATCCCAGCTTTCTTGGTTTAAAGTTACATTATTTAATATGCTGCGTATGTTCTCATGGTATAAGATTAAATTCTCAGAATTGTATGTATGGTGATTCCAAGTCAAACACCACATGCAGAGATGAACATACAAGTAACTGCAAAGTATTTGGTACTTTGGGCTGGTTTTGTTCCCCATTTCACCATGGGTCTAAAGCAGACACTGACCTTGCTCACGCAAAGAACTGATTTTTAGTTTTTACTGAAGCAAAATATTTTAACATAATACCATTTTAAATCAGGACCTGCAGGCTCTTGTTTAATGGGAGCCTAAATAGTAGTGCTATGCTGATTGAACATTTTTTCAAAATTAATACTCACAATCAGTGCATATTTAACGTCAAAACTAATATTCTGAATTTCGATTTCTTTTCATTTTATTAATAATAAATGCAAAAGCATCTGGGGGTTTCACAAAATATCAGAAAACTTGCTACTAAATTATTTATAACCAAATTTGTTTTAAGGAAAATGAATATTTAAATTTTTTTTATTTTCCCGCCAAATCTTAAAATTAAAGTGTGAAATTACAAAAAAAATTGAAACTACTCGTTACGAATTTAAAAAAAAATATGGAATCTGCCTACGATGAGCTGAATTCAGAAGACTTATGGAAAACCCTCAGAATCACAGAAAATTCCGCAGTATACGAATTTACAAAAGCTTTTGCTCAATCAGCTGTGACCAAGTATGAGAATTTGGGAAACAAAAAAGGAAGAGGACAAAAATTTGGAAAGATTGGAGGAGAATTAATTAAACTTGGAGCGTTCCCAGGACCGAGCCGATATTCACCTCATTCAAAAGCCATCGGAAAAATCACAGTTCTTGGACTCCAGTCTGTGGCTGACTACGTGGACCAGTTGATGCAGGCCAGGACCAAAATCTCTATAATTTCCATTATCAACGCCAAATCCTCAAAATCCTTCGACGAAACATTTCTGCTCTGTTTCATAGTTTTTGCCCTCCACACGTACGACAAGTACAAACACTCCCTGGAATACATCAACCTGGAAGCTCCCGGGGAAAACACTTATCGTGAAAATAAACTGCAAGCAATTCAAATGCTGGCAGAATATGCAGGGGCCTTGTGTTTCAGCGCTCTTCTCAAATGCGAGAGTAAAAACGAAGACCAGTTTTTGAGGAAACTCAGCAAAAAAAACTTTAAAAAGGATTTGAAATCCCAGTGGACCGCCGCTACACTTGTGAACCTTTACTACTGGGCTCAGGAAGACGACGGGACGGCAAAGAAATTCAAAAAGGTCATTACACCCTACGAGCTTTTTGTCAAGGGGAAGCTTATTGATAATATATTAGACGAGGAAGAATCAGTAGGCTTCGCTTCTTCCGGATCTAAATTTTACCAACAAGAAAGTGAAAAAAATTCTTGGGACGCGTTTGTGAAAGTGAAAAAGGCAGAAAATCTACTACCAACCAGGCCTGGCCTCATCCCAGTCAAAAGTTTACTTGAAGAGGATAGGGAAGCGCTGGACTTTTCCTGGGCACCAATTGATTTGGAGCTCAACATTGAAAAGTATGCCAGGATATTCTATGATTTTCTGGTGCGAGATGAGTCCTTTAGCCGAGACGTCACCGGGACAAACTTGGTCAAAGATTTACACGCCAAAGTTGACGAGCAAAACAGCAAATTGAATGAAATACTGAAACAGCTGGATGAAGGAAAATGTTCGGTAAATTTCAATTTAATAAATTAATAATAAGTGGAAATTTATAAGTGTGTATCTAGAATGCGCTTTAATAATTATTAATGTCATACTGGCTTAGCATAACCAACTAATGAAACTAGCAAAAGTGTGATGGACCGTCTAGCATTTCCCTTCCCAATAGCAAGAAAAACAGAACAGTAAAACAAGGGTGATTTTTTACGTATGTAGTTGTGTATAGTAACAGATAGGCACTACGTACCTACTTAAAACCAGTCCAAGTAATAACTTGAAGCTGATACTTGTTTTACATCTAATTATCTGGGGATCGTGCTTACCGCAGAGTAAGCTGTATGATACAGGGTGGGCCGTTTTTTGCACAGGATTTTAGCAGGCTATAAAAGCCAAGTTTATTACTCGAATGTAACTAGCAATATACCAAAATAAAGACAATTTCTGGGAGATTTGTTGGACACCTTATACTTTGTTAAATCTTGTGCCATAAAGTAAAAGTAAATGCCCATGAGTAAAAGCCCTTACATTATATTTTTTTAAATATTTGTATACTATTTTTAGTTTTAGTTTACCAGTGAATACGTACACAATTTTCAACTTAATTCTTACACGTGATTTTTTTAAATTTAAATTTTAAACTTCTAAGAAACCTATCAATGTTTTCTAGATTTTTACTAAATATATAATAAGAACTTTTAACGGCTTCTCCTGTGCTCATAGTATCTCTCCCTTAGCATCTCTAAATACATTTTGACACGTGCGACAAAAAAAAATTTATTTTTATAGATATTCTTTTAACAGCAGCAAGCCAAGAAAGAATCAAGAAAGACAAAACTCTGGTACGCAGGCAGAAGCAGAGAGAACTGCAATTTATTTTTTAGTAAAATTCAAATTTGAAATCAATTGCGTTTAAAGTGATTTATGACATTTTTGCCAACTGCAATTAATTCCTTGTCCTTAAACGTTTTATTGGTTTTCCTTTAATTTGAATCCAATTACTGATTAAATAAAGTAATTATAGAAAAATAAAATGATTCTTTCTAGAACGAGTCCCACAAAAGCCTTCGGTTCCAAATCCAAAAACCAATTCAAACATTTACAGGACGTCAGGATTTTCTTAGGGACCTCCATCAAAAACTTAGGCAGCCCCCACCTGATATAGAAAATACTATAGCTGATAAGAATCAAACACCACTCTGGGTCATTGTAGGGCCGGGAGGGATAGGAAAGACGGAGGCTGTCCGAATGTACATTCAAAAATATGGCCATGAGTATAATCACATAGTATGGATTGATGCTGGAAATCGCTTTTCTGCACAGGCGCAATTTAGAGTCAAACTTGCAACAAAACTACGAGTCAGGACAGAGTTCCGAGGAAGGTCAAAGTCATTTGAAACCATAGTCAAAGAAATCTACATGAAAATGTGCCTCAAAGAAACCGACGAAGAAATCAGGTCAGTTTTAATCATATTTGACAATGCCGACTCCTTTAGTGATAATTCTGAAAGCCAAGTAAAAGGAATCCAAGCATACCTCCCGCTTCAATTCTCCCGTGATAACCAACAATTCATCGAGGCGACAATTCTTGTCACCTCCAGAAATAAAAACTGGGACCTTCTTCAGAACAACACCAAAATAATTAATTTAGACCCTTGGACGGAGAGTGACTGCGTCATTTTCTGTCTTGAACAGCTCAAATTACCAGACACAGAAGAAAATAGGACAGAAGCCCAAGAGCTTGGTCACTATTTTAGCTTCAGTCCTTTTGCACTTCAAGCGGCAACAACCCTCATTCAAAAAAGACAAAAAACGTCAGCTGACTCAAATTATGAAATTAGAGATTTTATCGAAAATTACAAAAAGAAAGGCAGTCGTACAATTTTAAATACCCTACCAATAGAAAATTCCCCGAGAACTGGCCCACAAAATCTAACGTTGATGAACCTTTGGAACGTGACTTTTCAAACAATTCCTAAATTTAAAAATGGCCACCTTGCAATTAAAATCATTTGCTTGACTGCGTACCTTACCCCCCTTTATTTTACTGTCGAAATATTGAAATCATTACTCCCTGAAGTGGAACAAGATGATTTTGAGCAAGCGTTAGACCTCCTTGAAAACTACTTTGTAATCCACCAATCAAAAAGCGCGTTAAATATTCATCCACTCATTAGGGACATCATCGAGGAAACTCTCAAATCAGAAGCAAAACAGCGCACTTTACTGTCTCAAAAAACGTATTTAAACCATTCCGTGCTCCTTCTTGAATTGTCTACGGGGCTTGTCCAGTATCTAAAAGGAATACTTAGTAAGCCATTGGGACATTGGCCAGAAAAACCTAGTGATTTAATTGACAATTTTTTAACTGTGACAAGTCACTTAACTGGATTGGAATCGCTGTCAACAAAAGACACTGAAAACGCTGTTAGTTCAATGAACACGATTTTGATCCTTTGTCAATCCTACGAACTAATAATTGACTACAATAAGATCCTTCACATTTACCAAGCATTACTAAAAAACGTAGAAACTCACCGAGGACCCGAGCATACCCTGTCATTAACATTAAAAATTAAAATAGGGGATGTGCTCTTGAAACAAGAAAGGTATTTAAATACAATGGACATCTACACGCAAGTTTACAACGCTCAGAAAAAACTGCTTGGCAGAGATCATGCTGAAACTATGGCTACCCAAGCCTGCATTGCTGAAGCATTAAAACGCCTAGGCGACTACGCAGGTGCACTTAAATTGTTGTGTTCGGTTTTAGAACAGCGAAGAAAATGCCGTTATCTCAGTGATGACCGAGTTGCATTGACATTAAAATTCAACCTGGCAATACTCATCTACGAACACGGAGAGTATGCTGATGCGTTAAAACTGTTTGAACGGGTTCTTACAGAAAGCAGCAGGGAAGCTCATGGACAAGACGCCGATCCTAAACTTACAATATTCTCGCTACAAATTCAAACTTGGATTGCGCGCGTCCTAGTAAAACAAGAAAAATACGACAGGGCAATAGAGCTTTACACGGAATTGATTAAGACGAGCAAAAAGGTGCGGGGACCTCATTATAGAGACACCCCACTTTTGAAATCTGACTACGCGACAACACTAAGTTGCTTGGATGATCACGAAACAGCGCAAAATATTTTGGAAGGTGTCTTAGAGTATCAAAAACAAACCATAGGCTACTCTATACTAGAATTAGCTGAAACAAAAAATAGCCTTGCGCATGTGCGAGTCCAGCTAGATGACACCACAAGTGCCATTAAAATGTACGCGCATGTCCTTCAAGTTCGATCTGCTCATTTAGGGCCCGAGCATCCTCTCACGCTCAATACAAAAGAAGCGTGGGCGTCTGCGCTGTGTCGCGAACGAAAATTTGATGAAACCACAAAGCTTTTCAGAGACGTTCTGATTGGACGGAGGAAGGTTCTGGGTGAATATCACCCGGACACGATTCAATATTTGAGCCAAGTCTTGTTTGAACAGGGGGAATTCGAAATGGCTGACAGATTTGCAGGAGACATAGCTGAGCTAAAAAAAAACGAGAACTCCCCAACTCTACACTCACCTCTCCACATACCTGATTGGATCTTTGTTGAAGCGGAAAGTGTCCTAAACAATCCAGCCTCGAAATACTGTTTCCATGAACTAGTTCAGAGGAACCTAGACGGAAGACAAATTTGCTGCTGCACGCTTAAAATGTGGGCTAAATTAATTGCTACCATTCAAATTGTACGACCGTAAAATAATTTTAATAAATATTACAAAACTAATATTAGTCAGCTGTAGTAGCATAAATATTCGATAGTTTTCTGGAATGTTTACTCAACTAATTATTACAGCTGCATAGATTAGAATATAATTTACTGATTTTCCTTGGTCCCTTAGGTTGTATGCTGTGTTTCTTTCTTTTTAAATGTGCTCAACTTAATTTCAATTAAAACTACTGCCTCTTACTACAGTCGCAGTCCAGCAAGTGTGAGCAAAACCGATGCCGAATATGATGAATCATATAGCTTTAATTTTGATAGACGTTTGAATGGTGACGATTTCCGCATTTGTAAATATTTATTGTTATATTTAATTATATTTAATTATTTCCGATATTTAATTTTCGCAACTTATACAACGCAATAATTGTTGGTGATTATTTGTCAGTTCGTGTAATAGTTGCCCCCGTTTAACTCGTCCCCACATTAGTCGCGAATATAACGGGGGCGTGTAGTGATCAGGTGCGACTTAAACATGGGTGACTAATACCCGGGGGTGACTAATGTGAAGGTGAGTATTGTGGGGGTGAGTAATGTGGGGACGACATTTACGGTGGCAACTATTGACCGTACCAATTTGTCTTGTGTGATTATAGATAAAGATTTACATAAATTGTTGTCATATCGTTCCTCGCTAGCTGTTGTGGACTTCATTTGCATTCTGACTGGATGCATTCTCTACGCTGGGGCGCATTACGTAAGGCGATTAACATAATTTTTAATTTATAGATATGCAACTATAATTATACCTGATTTATGATTTCATTATTAGTAACACTAAAGTAGAGTTATATAAATAAAATTGAAATTGATAAAGCAAGTAATTAATTTGGTTATTTTACTGTTGAAGACATTAATAAATTAATAATTACAGGAAAAACAAGCTTTGCTTTTAATCTGGATGATAGCGGCAGGATTAGCAATTGGATTTTATGGAATTTTTCTCATGTACTGTGTGTATCCCATTTTTGCGGGGAGCATGCTTGCGTCTCTGGCGTTTGTGATTTTCTTTATTTTTGCAGTATATAACGTTTCTTGCTTCTACATCGTGACCCGTCACCGTCGGGAGCTCAGGGAGCATCTCATACGTGAAAAAGGGGGAACTCCTTACGGTGGAGATTTGATTTTGTGAATATTGCTCAAAATAATCCGGCGCCATTCAATTTTGGTTTTAATTTATGCTCAAAATTTTTAAAATGAATTTTCTGTATTGCTAATTTGTTTTAAAGATTAGGAAATACAAAAAACATAAAATTTCAAAAAATGTGAAAATTTCAGTTTTTGTCAAATATTTTGTTGTTTACAGTAAATTTAGGAAAACATTAAGAAAAAACGAAAATCACGATTGGCGAATATTTTTTGCATAAAAAATGTTTATTTTTAATAAAATATTATTGAAACATAAATTTAAGTTTTGAAACATAATTGAAGACTCTGTTTCCTGAAAAATGTTTTAAAATATTATATTTAAAAAAAATTAATTTAAAATTTGTGTTCTGTGTTATTTTGGAATTCTGAATTTACTCCGTACCTTTTACCTTTCACTTCCCCTCCGTCCCAGATCCCAGCATGTCTGTCATGTTGTCAGTAAATACCTATGTATGTTGGGGATCGTCCATAAATGGTGTCACAGGCAGGGTAGTTAGTCGGTTCAGTCGGATATTAATTGCTAAAAAGCAGTGTTTTTTTACTACCCATTATTAAGGAAGTGAGATGACATCTCATGCCCCCATCGAACATAGGGTAAAAGATGGGTCGTAAAAATGTGATAATTTGGATGACGTCATTTATGGACTATTTCTTGCATTCATATTTAAATTTATCTATTTTTCGTTCTTTTTCTAATTTAATTATATTGATTTAGATTTCGATCCATGTAAGCATTCCTTGTCAGAAAACGGTTATTCTTACAGTTAAAGCAAAAACAAAAATGAGCTATGGTAAATCCAAATACATGTAGGTACTAATGTTTAAATGTGTAAAATGGTAAGTACAAAGTTTTTACAAAAGTGCAGATTGTTCTATTTACTTGTTTTTTTTTAAATTGCAAAAGATACTATATTAGCATGCTGTGTGAGAATTGCAAAATGATCTATTTTTACCTGTTCTTAAAATATTAAAAATGTTCAATTTACATGTTTTTAAAAATGTTTAGATTTTTCTTTGTACTTGTTTCGGAACAGTGCAAATTGTTTTAGCACCAATTACGCTTTTTAAAAATCATTTTTTTACGATGTACGTGCTTCTGAAAAGTGGTCAATGTTTTATCTCTATTGTTTTCAAGTAATTATTTTTATTAAATTTTATTATTTTTGTTTAGTTAATTAGTGCATTTTGAGTGTATCTGTATTTAAAATTAGTTTTGCACTTTTGATTCTTTACTCACGGTGTATCTTTTTTCAGAGTTTGGGAATAAAACAACCGCATTTAAATAATAACCTGCAGATCATCATCGTTATACCTACCAATATAATTAATTAGCTGCGTTAGAAAAAGAAAGAATGAAAAACAAAACGAATGTTTATTCTGTTTGTGTCTGTGATTTTTTAAATTTGAAAAAATTAACCAGTCATTTCATAAGAATTTTTCCTAATAGTGATGGGATTTATTTTTTCAAAACATTAAAAACCTGTATGTTTTTAAGCAAATTAAGTCTCATGGAGTATGTGGCATTATTATGCTCTTCCTTCAACTTTCTAGGTATATAAAAATATTCAGTGTGTAAAATCAAATTTTCTGAGAGAAACTATAAAATACCATGGAAAAAAGTCTTAAAAAATTTCAAAATCCAAACTGACCTAAAAGGCAGAAGGTTCACAGAAGCTTCTTCTATTATGTGACATGATTAATAAAAAAGTGATTAAATATTTTATAATTTAACTTTTAACCTAATGATATTTTAAAGAGCGGAGCTTTTACAAGCATAGCAAGTTGAGGAAAGTATAAACAAGTGTGAAAGTTCCAAATGGCCCTGTACTTTGCTATTTACAGTCTTGATTTACGTTTCCATAGCTTCAATATTGATTTATTGATCTAGTTTGAGTAGTACATGTTTTTAAGGAAAATTTTCACTAGTTGGTCCAACCAGGGGATACCTTTTGATTTAACATGTAATTTATTTAATGTGCACCGGTACTGGTACTGAAATTTGATTAATGTTTGCATGTCAAAAGCATTGTGTCTTGGTATTTTGGAATTCTGAAGTTACTCCGTAGCTCTCACTTCCCATCCGTCCCAGCTCCCAGCATATCTATGTCAGGTTTCCGTTGTCTGTAAATACTTATGTCCTTATGTACTTTGGGGATCGTCCAACAATGACGTCACAGGCAGGGCATTTAGTGGGTCCTGTCAGGTACTGATTGATGCCATGCAATTTGTCTGTTTACTATGCAATGTTAAGAGGATGGGAAGAAGGTGGGTGAGTCATAAAAGAGTGATAATTTGGCTTACATCATTTATGAACTATTCCTTTCATAAATTTCCCCATTTTCGTTCCTTTTCATTTTTAATACTACAGCTTTAGTTTCATTTAGTCATTTATTGTGAGGAATTTGCCAGCCTCGGAAATGTCAAAACACGAATACAAATAATAATAGCTACATTTCCCCTGCGTATGAACTACGACCATGCAATATACACGAGCCACCAAAGGAGTAATAGAGCAGTTCTTTCCAAGCAAACAAATTAGGTTTTTGTAGGCTGGAAATTAAGTTATGTCGTGGGTGAAGAATCAAAACAAGCCGTTTCCAATTTAAGAATAAGAATTAAAATGATCTATGTATTAATTTATTAATTAAAGTGGTGCCATTCGGTCCACACAATTTTTTTAATAACTAATTATGCTCAAGAACTTTTTAAAAATAATTTGAATGTGTGCAATGGTAATATTACAATCAATTTTTAAAAAGTGTAGAATGCTCTATTTACATTTTTTTAAAAGAATTATACCAAATCTTATATATGCATGCTCGATAAAAATTTTTAAATAATCTATATTTACCAGTTTTTCGAATTTTCAAAATATTGAATGTAGTTAAATAATATTTTTGTTTTTGAAAAATTAAAATTCTTTTAAATTTCCTCCGTTTTGAAAAGAGCTGCAAACTAATAAATATTAATTTTTTTAAAGTGCAAAATGTTCTATTTACTTGTTTTCACATTTTTGAATACGCTCTTATAATTACATGTTTTTTAAAAATCTCAAATGTATGGCATTTACACGTTTTTAATACATGCAAACTTTTCTATGAATTGTTTTTTAAAGCTACAAAAAGCTTTATATACTTTTTATTTGAATTTGCAAAACCAATTCTAGTTACACGTGATTTTTAAAAACCTAAAATGTTCTGTTCACACAATTTAAAAAGTTGTAAATTGTTTTATTTAATTTTTTTTCTTCAAAAATGTAAAATATTCTATTGTTGTTTTTAGAATTTTAAAAATACAATATTTACTATGTACACGTAATTTTTGTACAATCATTATTTTTAAGTTTTTGAAAAGTGCAAATTGTTTTATTTATGTAGTATTTTCAAAAAATGGAATTTTGAATTTGCAGTAAATGCTTTTATTGATAATCACATCAAACAAATGTGTGTAGGTAGTGCATTCTGATTTTAGTACAAATTCAATATCCGTTTCTGATTCTTCACATTGTTGTGCACGTGTGTGTCTGAAAGAATAATTAGAGGTAAAAAGTTTTTGTATTGTACGTCCGGGTGACTGGTACCAAAACGGTCCAAAATAGCTCCGAAAATAGCTCGTATACTCACAATCCACCTAAATGAGAGAGTTGAACTTGCAACAGGCAGTTGGTTGGAGTTGAAATAATTTACGTTGGACCGGCACCGGCTACTTGCCAAAAAATAAAAAATGTAGAGACAAAAATAAAACCCGGTGCGTATGCATGTGGCAATGTTTTCTAGCATGTTCCCACTGGTAACGATACCGGTACCGGTACCAATACCAGCTTGGAGTGCTCCATAAATTATGTCATGGAAAAATCGCATGTTTTATGACCTCATGTCTTTTCCCTCTCATCGCCCTCACCATTGCATAAATGGCTATCTTTACCATAGCAAGCCAACAGCATCCCCTTGTCCCCCCTCCCTCCCTCCACTAATCCTACCGACGCCATAATTTATGGACGACCCTTTAGGTTTTTTCCGTAGCAGAGAACCCGGCTGCGTTCCGCAGTTCCCCCATGGCTTTTCATCTTTTGCGCTAGCGATCGATACACACGAAGACAGGACCACAACAAGTGAATTCTCATCTCGCCACTCGTGAAGCCCTCGAACTTTTCCACACCTCGCAGTCTCTTGACAAAGTTCAACGAGATATCTTCGCTTCAGTTTTCACTCCTCCATATTTTTTCTCAAAAATTTCTATTTCATCATTCATCTATATTAAAAAAAAAAAAAAAAAAAATATTATTTCAACTTCATTACAAAATCTTTATTCAATTTACTTCATTATTATTATTACTTCTACTACTACTACGAGATCATAATATTTTTGGTTTGGACAATTCAATAGGGAAGTGCTTCTGATCAGTGTTAGAACTTTTTAAATACCATCCAAAAATTTCTTGCACAGTCAAGGTACACACACCTACACAGGAGGAGTGAAATTTCAAAAAGTTTAAAAACAAAATATTCAAAAAATCAAAATCAAAAAAATCAAAATTTCGAAAAAATTCTACGAATCATTGTGAAATAAGATCTACACACCTAAATCAACATCTCTCACCGGTCTTCGGTCTTCGGTCTTCGGTCCTATCAATTACAACATCTTGAAGTCTAAATTACTCATTGGGAATTTTCTGGACGGTCATCTTTCTGGGAATTACTAACGTGGAAACTTAAGGCTCCATTTAAGTGTCAAATTGTGTACTTGGAATTTGGAATTACTTCGCATTTCGGTTGGGTCGAGGTTTTTTTTATTAATTATTAAGTTAGATATAATGTCAAGTAGCTATTGATTTGCGTATTACGATAAAACGTTAGGCAAAAGATTTATTTCAAATTGGATTCCAATCTGTATTACTCTTTATTATATGGCAACGTCCATCTGGGTAAGATTGAAAAAATACAATTTGAAAAAATCTTCTCTTCAGGTAAAAAAGATTCCGGATGTTTTAACCAAGTTCCTCGTATTCTAACTTATCAAAAAGGTATAATAATGATTATTTCGGTGCGCGTTCCTGTTTAGAAAAAAGTTAAACTTAAATAAATGTTAATTACAAATTATTATTAATTTGTAATTTTTTTAAACTTTTAATATCTGCGAATTTCCTATAGTAAATCGTGTCTAATACATGTGTTAAGGAAGTGCAAAATGTGTTTTTCTACACGTCCGGAAAAGCGTGCAAAATGTTTTATTCACAAGTTTTTTTTCTCCTAAGTGCAAAATTTACTATTTATGAGGTTTTTAAAATGGTGAAAATATTTAATTTTAATATTTTTTAAAAGTGCAAAATTTTTTATTTTTTAAATTTTTTTAAAGTGCAAAATATTTAATTTTATTATTTTTTAAAAGTGCAAAATGTTTCATTTAAATATTGTTTTTGATTTGAAAAACTAAAGGTTTAGATAAGTTAGTTTGACAGGTAGAAATCAGGAAAAAAGTTCAACAAAATATTTTGCCTTGAGCAGGAATTGAACCTACAACCTCCAGGCAGTTAGGAATTGCGGAGGAGATTAGGATTGTTTAGAGCATTAGAATATAGCAGCTTTTGTCACAACAAGAAAGGAAAAGACGTACGGTTGATGTGTGTGGTGAATGCTCATTAGTTCGTTCACGGTTTCGCCTGTTACGAAACCGATCTTTGCGTTCCACTGATTCCCGTACGTACGTCAATCACTTTTGCGCTAGCTAACGATCGATAGACACGGCGACAAAAGAACATCCTAATTATTGTAGGCAATTTTAGTACTACTCATTTTACAAAGCCGTCATTTTTTTTATGTAGAACTGCTGCTCCTTTACGTAAGCTTAGCTAGGCTAAATTTTCAATCATTTTTTTGTCAGACATTTTTCCAAAACTGTAAAGCTTTAAACTTAGGTAGTAATTTTTTTTTGATAGTTTCTTTTTTCACAAGATTCTAATAGGATGAGATTTTTCTTACTTTTTTTATAGGTTTAATTTTTAGCTAAAAAGTAGGTATCTGTATAGTGCATTTTGTCCACGACAAACTTATACACAACAGCCACTGTCAAAATAAAACGGTCGTCATTATAGTTATTTCGCGTTCACCTTCATTCAACAATTAAAGCCAATTATCTGTCCCCATGTATCCTATATGCATCATTTATAGGTATAATACACGGGACGGAGTTTGCTGAGTTCGTTTTACGAATTATGAATAATTTTTAAATTATGACAGTGTATGAGTAATGGAGAAAATAGTTTTTTCTAAAAAAGAGCTGATTTCATTCTGCGTCAAAACTCTCAGCAAACGCAAAAAAAATCAGATGAGAGACAGGGAGGAGATAAACCCTGTTTAAAAAAAACTCATGGGGTAACAAAATGGGAGACCTCCACGTGGTTTATCCTGGAAACACTTTGGACTTTGACGCACTCAAAGTGCAAAGTGGCTAACGTCCCAAAAATTCTTGTAATTTCCTGGCCTGTTGATTTTTCTAGAAGCTCATTTTGAACCCCTAATTTTTTGGAAAATTGTTATTGAAGGCTCAATCTACTCCTACTCACCTCGTGGAACTTGGAACACCTGTACTGCACACTTTGTTAGGTATTGCGTTCAAATAATTACATATTATTTTATCATATGAATATTTTACTTTGTTAAGAAAATATAACGCATTTTTAAAATATTTTCATTTTTTATTAAAGTTTAACAACATTTAAAATTTAAAGCAAAAATGGTCTAACTGAATTATTTAAAAAATAATACGCCCTGTTTTCCACTTTAGTAGTGCAAAAATTACACTTTTTATTTAGCTGGGATTTTGTAAGTGAACTACAACCTTCTATATAGCAAAGTAAACATACATATTATTTAAAAAAATGTTTAATGTTTTTAAAATCGATTTCAGGTGACTTGTACAATGTTACTTACGAATAAAGTCGACATGACCCAGCTCCAGCCTCATGCAATTCCCTCACACCCAATTCAAGCACTTCCCCAAAAAAAAGAAGAAAACAACGACAATGGCAAATTCTTCATGCTTAAGCAGATTTTGTTATTCTACATAATTACTGATTACCGCACACGAGTGACTAACCTTTAACTAGTAATGTAAGAACAACAATGTACACAGTTCTATATAGATATTTGTTAATTACTTATTTTTGAATTTAAAGCAACGCATTATTACATTATCAAATTCCTGTACCAAGAAAACATTTTGTATAGATTATTATTATTACATATACACTTTTTAGGCTACAATCAAAATGTACTAACATGTAATTAACTGTGCTGCGTTCTAATATTTAAATGCTGAAGTTTTAGCTTTATTTTTAGAAACATGTAAATAAAACTTTTAAGCGCAACGAAGTAAAAGTTAATTTTAAAAAATTGCAATAAATGTTTATACTTATACTTTTAAAATAATATGTCCTTTATTTAAACAGACACTTAATTAGTCTAAGAAAACGTGCTATTGTAGAGTTCTCACACTATTTAGGGTTCGTTCATACGTGACGTTAACAAAGTTTGCAAATTGATGAGTGACTGAGCCAGACCAAAGAATATTTACACATAGAATGCAGGGAATGAGGGAAGTCAGGACCAAATAACTATTTCTTAAAAAATCCCTCACAGATATTTGAAGCCTTAATCAATGTCAAACAGTAGGTATTTTCTCACGAATACAGTCAAATCCG
This sequence comes from Dicyrtomina saundersi, assembly GCA_034695245.1. Lineage (NCBI taxonomy): Eukaryota > Metazoa > Arthropoda > Collembola > Symphypleona > Dicyrtomidae > Dicyrtomina > Dicyrtomina saundersi. The sequence continues at coordinate 1,567 of JAQFZE010000337.1, read as the reverse complement.
CATGTGAGGGGGTATCCTGCTTAAAGGGACAGAATTAAAATATTTGGTGGCCAGCCTATGTTTTAATGTTAAAAACATCCGAATTGAACAAACAGATATAAGGGAAAATCTAGTTGAAAAGGACAAATTTTTATTGTATGGGGAATGCTCATTAGCTCCTTCACGGTTTTGCCCGTTACAAAACTGATCTTTGCGTTTCACTGATTCCCGTACGTACGTCAATCACTTTTGTGCGCTATAGAGATCGATAGACACGGTGACAAGAGAACTTCCTAATTATTGCCGGCAGTTTTAGTATTTACTACTTATTACACAACCGTTCTTTCTCAATAAAATAGAACTTCTGCTCCTTTACGTAAGCTTAGCTAGGCTAAATTTTCAATAATTTTTGTTTCAGCAATTTTTCGAAAAGTGTAAAATGGTATCCGCGGTATCACACAAAAAGCATTTTGCTACAGTGAAAAATATAAGCAGGTGCCAACTTCACATTACAAGCAGTCCCAGAATTTGATTAATTACAAAATTAACAAAATATATATTTACATACCATGTACATAATATTTCATGGGCTAAAGAAGTCTGTGTTTCGTACGGAGTATTTTAGTTACGTATCTATACTCACTCATTTTCAACTTTCCATTATTGGCCTTGCCATGTGCTTTTAATTTTTACAATCGATAGTGCATGGAAACAGCATTATCAGAATAAAAATGTACAATTTAAAAACGTGTTCTCTTCAGGTCAAAATTCTAAATGTTTTTAACTCAAATCCAAGTATTTTAACCTTTAAAAAAAGTGTAAAATGAATAATGTTGCGGGTACTTGTTTAGAAAACAAATTAAACTTCACTAAATAGTAAATAGTTACACATTGAGAATTTGTAATGTTTTAAAGATTTGGATATGTGCAAGCTTGCTATATTAAAACAGTACAATGTTGTAAGGGAGTGCAAATGTGACTTTTTACGTTTGTAAAAGTGCAAAATGTTTCATGTACATTTTTTTTTTCAAAAGTGCAAAATTTTCTATTGGTGAGATTTTTAGAGTGTGCAAAATATTGTATTTTATAAACTTTTTAAAAAATCCGAAATGTTTTATGTGCGTATTGTTTCTGATGTGCAAAACCAATGTGGTTGATAGATTAAGGTTGACAGGGAAGAATGAGGAAAAAAAGTTTAAGAAAATATATTGCCTTGAGCAGGAATTGAACCCGCAACCTCGAGGCAGTTAGGAATTGAGAAGGACGGGGTTGTTTATAGAACATTATAATATAAAGACAACTTCATTCAAAAATAAACTTGACAATGTCCTCCAATGAGGATAGCCTAAAAGACTCAGTATACGTAACATAACTTATCATACTCAATAATGTAATTTATGATTGCCTATGTAAATGTTAGTTTTGAAATTAAGTAATGCATGTAGAATACAAATGATGTACACAAATTTGCGCCGATTTCTTTAGAACTGATGTTACTATATCTTCAATAGGTGTGACTGGTAGACACTGAGATTTCAAGAAATCCATAAAGAACGTTGAAATAGTACCTCTAGCACCGATATAAAGT
>JAQFZE010000336.1:0-29263 GCA_034695245.1 Dicyrtomina saundersi | reverse complement strand
ATAATTTTATTCTGGTGGAAATGGTTATGTTTCATCTTTTATAAGTTACGGCAGAAAGGTGCAGTCCTACCCTTAAGGGATTATAATTCTTCACACACATACACACACACACACAAACCCACCCAAGTCAGCGACAGCATCAACGTCGTCAACAATATGTAACAATCTTATTATGAAAATGAAATGCCATATATAACATGTTAGAGTAGTTATGACTTTTATTATTTTTATGATTATGTAAGTAACTATATAATAATTATAATGATAATAGTACATGTAAAAATAATTTATTTTTTCTCAAATATATAACTCATTCCTGGATTGGCTTCGTTCAAGATGTGTGAGAATGTTAATTTTGTGAATTAACTACACACAAAAAATAATGCAGTAGTGGGCTCATTCATGCTGCGTACTCGATCACTGCGAATATATACAACAAAATATTATATATGATTAATATTAATACTATCATTACTACTATGTAATAATATTAGAATATATATATATACGCTACGTAATATTTATATTTATATACTCTTCCTGTTTTTTGTGTTTGTTTTTGCATTTATTCTATATAATAGAGCTTTACTTAATTTAATTTTTAGGCACTCCTTAAATTAACTGTTGTTACTGTATACTGTTATATACCATATTATAGTACGCGCAAAGTACACGTAATGCATAAGGACATAGGTATAGTAATATATATTCTATATATGATTTGTTACAAGTAATTATAATTCTATATGTTATGCCATGTCGTCGTGAATCATTATTATTATTACTACTATTACTATTCTTATTATCTGTGGTTACGATGTTGACTCTTGAAACCTGAAAACCATTATGTCGTTAATACAATGCTTGAATAATTTTGTTCCTTAAAATAACAATCATTTATCTTATAATATTATATACAAAAAATATTAATGTTAATCTAATTATTATTATTATTACTATTAATGTTTCATCCATCATCAAATATCAGTAGCGAAATATCCACATAATCAACAAGCCATAGGAGAATGCATTTTTTATAGTACATTGTTTTCTTCCCATTTTTCTTTGTAGACACCCAGGCTATAATTGTAATTATAAGGAAAGCTTATATACATGTCTGTAATAATTATTAGATACCAATTATGCCACTATATAGCATGCAATCAAAAACTCAAAACCAAATCCGAGTGGGAATGGAAATAATTAATAACAGTCATCATCATACAAGTATATAGTATGTAAATATAATATCAATGATTTAATAAACATACAATTTGTTATTTTGCAAAGGTGAAAATATGCTTTACTTCAATCGAAAGTTAAAATTTAGTTACATAATGTCAAAATTACAGTATAGGCATGCCAGCAAATACAAATTTCTAAAAAAAATAAACTCAAGGAAAATAGCATTTAATTCTAAATGATTGAAGAAACCAATAATAAGTATGCATAAATTCATCTTTGCAAATAGACAAAAGTAATCTGTAGGGAAAGGAAAGGCTAACCAAAAATTAATTACCAATACCAATAATACAAACCCTTACTTAAATTTATTACAATAAATAACGACATAAGTATTTACATATTCTACACTTGACATATTATACATCCTTTACCCAATACGAAAATAATTATTGCAATTATTAGCTGTGTTGAATTTGTACATTTAATGTATGCTAATTTAGTCTCTTTTTAAATTTGAATTCGTTTTCAATACATCGTGCTCGTGCTTCAAATTCCTGACGGGAGAAATAGTAGTAATTGCATATGGCAATTATATAGTAACATCACTAATTTCTCTATCCAAATCCAACGGTTTCATTTTAAGCAAATCACCTATCATGGTTATCATTAATTACATGTTATACCAAGATACACAATGTACGTATAGACGCTGGAAAGGTTATTTAAAAAAGTTATTACTACAATAATTATTGGAATTGAAATCAAAAACTCCACGACGATAGACTACACGCAGTACACAGAGAAACAGCACACCCAAAAGATGTTCATAATATTTTGTCGAATTGTCGATAATGTTTCTTTCATTCTCTTTATTTCTCTACGGTGGTTGTGAGAAAAAAAAACACACTGAAATAACAACAACAAGAAAAAAACGAAACAAATAATTACATAGGTCAGTGTAGGTATTTTTTATTTTTGAAAACTCATTTTGTCTCTATAATTTTTTAGTACTTTCTAGTTAACTTTATTGTATGGGTATAGAAATAATAAGGAAAATGGCTCATCTCATTATAATTAATTGTCAGTCACCAATTTGACTCCAATCCAACAAGTGGAAATATTTTCTGAAGCTATACACATATAGTTATATATAACTTAAAATGCATGACTGTTTATGTCGAAGAAGATCGTCGTACAATGTTTAGTTACCTATGGAATGGACTTTTGAATTTTGAACGTTTTAGCCTCTACTTTAACATAATATATTGCAAACAACAAAAACACTTTGCGTTGACGTTGCTATTTTTTGAGAAGTGCGTGTGCGACGGACTGACTGTAAACTGTAGAATTACGTTTATTAAAAAATATTTTGGGCCTATGAAAAATGGAGGCAATATAATTTATTCATGCGTTTAATGGGACAGGGACAGTTGAAACAATCAGTGTAAAATGGTAAAGTGGTAAAATGGTGCGAGTTGAATACAGAATTGCACACAGACATGGTCATTTATGTACGTTATATGCGGAGTCATTTACTGATTAAAAGAAGAGCCAGTCTTAAAGGCTGTTGTTGTAGTTTTCCATTTGGAGTGTGGTATAGCTATCACTATATATATAAACTAAATGTCAAGATATTTAAAACTCAAATAAGCTCCCATTGCTCATTGAGGCTGCTGTCGCGTCGTTATATCGTCGTCGTTGTCGACGTCGACGTCGCAAAAATTCTTGAGTTTCAAATCTGTAATTGTTTCTACGCAAATAGTTTTTATGACAGGAAATATTTGGGATTGGAAATCATGATTATGACCGTTTTGTTGTTCTTGTTCTTGTTATGAAGCTATAAAGAGAGTCCTAGTGCCAGTAGCCCACATAGATTTAGACTACAGATACGTACATATATGTGTAAGGTATGAGCCATAACCATAATATTCTTTAAAGCCTGAACAAATAAAAAATTATGATTACAAGTTATGAGTTTCTAGGACTAGAATTAGACATTTATCGTGTCATTAGGTTTGTAGGTACTATACTATACTCATAGAGATACTCAACCATTTTTTCTAGAGCTTAAAAAAATATTTCACTATTTATACACACAGAAACTTACTTATGTATTATTATGATTACACTATTTTACATGTACACAGAGTTACCATATGCATTTTCCCTCTCACTCAGGCAGTCCTAAAATCCAAATCTTCCAATCTGTCTCCCAACCAGCAGCAAACAGAAGGCTAAACAGTTTTGTAAAATTTTGAAAAAATTCGTCAATAATTTAAGTCTTTTTTTCCTTTTTGTACAATTTTAGTACACTTTTGATTTTGTAACTTTTCCTTCTTCTTTATCAGCTTCGGTTCAGAGCATGGTTACGATTATGATTACGATTAGAGTTATTAATGACGTTGGCTTTGGACACGTATTAAAACTGTAAAACATTGCATTGGCAGAGTGGACTTCTATATACATAGTTGTTGGTGTTCTTCTAACGGAACAACCGCTTTTGTTTCAGTTCCAATTGTCTAATAGTGTTGTTTGGTTTCGGCTTCAGTCTTATGTATGGTTTGGATGTATGATGATGTGTTCTGAGAGCTCACGTGCCACTTCTAATTACCTTCCCTGTATCATTTGATTCTTATCTGGGTATTAATTACATTTTATCTGTACACTACGAGACATTTATGTAGCCATGTGCGTTACTGCGAGAGTAACTATAGAGCCTCATTGGAGTAACTATGTTGTTGTTATTACAACAGCATTAGCCCGAGCCCGAACTATACTGCTATACTGCTATACTGCTATAGCATCCGTATCAATATCAATACGAAATATCGAATAACTATATGTCAATTCCCTGAAATTATTTCGTCATTAATTGAACAATTACTACTCTAATTGAACAATTAGTACTTGTCGAGTCTCGTAGTAAATGCTGTCTATCAGTTTGTCAAGCATTGAGGTCTGAGTCGATCGTCTGAGGCTCTCAGGTAATTTATTCTCAAAGTCAATTTCAATTCTAGACTCAAACTTAAATAAACGTCAAGTTTAGAGTGCGTACACAACAGTTTAGAATTAGAAGAACACATAGAAGATACATAGCTATATAGTGAGTCTCATCTTTCCCTATATAGCCAAATGATATTTAATGGCTCAGAAAAAAAAAGAAGCAAAGGTTTTTGTTTCAATTGAAATTGACACTCTAAATAATAAGTCTCAGCCAAATGAAGCTTCATTCATTGAAATTTGAAACTGTATCAGTATCATACAGTCGAATTCAAAATTGAAATGCGATTTCTGTTTTTTTTAATTCTATTTACGTGAGTGTTAATTATAATCAAGTATGAACTTAGGGTATAGGAATGTAAGTTTTATTATTATTATTATTCTACGCAGGAAATAGAAGCTAGGCCCTATGCTGTCACCTCCTTTATATTGATTAATGCAAGTACATTCCATATCCATGGCCCTTGATTTTTCAGAACTACAATGACATAATAATAATAATAGAAAATATATATTTTGTTTATCTGTTGCCATACTTTCTACTTACTTATTTAGCGTCAACATAACACAGTCGCTATATAACTATTTTCCAGCTATTGTCACAGTCAGAGATACCATGGAATATGGAATGATAACCATTATTAATCTCACTGCCACTTGTTGAGGTTGAACTTAAATATTCACATAATATTTATTTTATACAATATTATATCTGTGAATGGAAACGTAAGCCAGTCTATTGTTCAATCTGGATTTTAATGAGCACTACCTAGAATTATTTTAGAATGGGTTTTATTTATGAAGATTTTTAAAAATATTCTTTTACATCTCTTTTTTTCCTATTTCTAAATGGGAATTATATGCGTATTTAAAAGACATTCATAGTATAAATATACAGATGCTCCCCATTGGTCATGAATTGAACAATCAGAATCAGAGTCAGTGGAGCAGAGCAATAGGGCAAGAAGAGAGGAAGTATACATGTATAAGGCATAGGGACTGGGGGCCTTTGCATGGACGTGGACAGAGATATGATTTAACAAGAGCAGTTAGAGTTATAGCAGGCAGTCAGTAAGAAAGGGTCAGAACTTCAGAACTAGGACCAGGACCAGAGTCAGATAAGGCCATAATAATTAATATAAATACCCAAACTATATAACCCCATTGGCATGGGCATATTATATGTGTAGTTTTTAAACTTTGAATTTACGTTGGGCTGAGAGAATAAAGTTGACAGAGAATAAAATGTAATAATTATTTCCTGCATAGCTATGACGACAGCTCATGCTGTGATGCCCTTTTCTCTGATCTTGCTGCGTTATTCAGCATCAAATCAGAGTCAGCTTCAGCAGAGCATGTAATATAGGCATATAGGGACGTAATGTATAGATAAAAAGAGATATAGGTATAGTAGGTTGCTACATGGCATAAGTTACTTACACAAATAATTGTCTCATATTATACTCATAGACTGTCCCCTCTCTCTCTGCGATATAATCAAATGACAAAGGGAAGGGAATCTAAATTGGATGCTGGTACTGGTACTTACTCATATGTTGGGCTGGATGCTATTTGTTGTTGTATATTTTGTTTTTGATGAGTCTGAGTTTACGGGAGAGTGGGAAGTATTTTAAAGGACGGTAATGAGATGAGTCTGAAAAAAAAATGAGAGAGTTAATTTATTCTGAGATTTATTTTGTGCCTCATCTCTTTTACACAGCAGATATATTATAATTTATTATTATTTAGTAGTGTGTATTATCAACTATGATGAGGAGTTATGATACACATTTCTGACAATGAGGTGACAGTAGTGTGGCGTAGTATAGTGCTTTCCTATGTGGTTGTGGCTTCATTGTGATCAATTACCACCTACCCATTATCACTTTTTAGTTTAATTACTATACAGAGTACTTAGTTCAAACTTTCAAATCTACACTTTTTACAAATTTGCAAAAATATAAAGGTTTCCTAACGTGTATAACTGGAACCGAGAACGAAAACGAGCGTACTCGTTCTGGACGATTCGAAAGCCTAATCAATTATTGAAATTTGCAATCAAAAGAAAGGTTGAAAAATGAAAATGGTATTTACACACGCAGGCATAGACACTTCTTCAAATGTCCTTAGTTTAATATCAGGAATCAACTATTATATATGTAGACATGAGAAAGGCTTTTAGACTATTTATAACTCATGTGTGAAATTGTGAAGTATAAATTTCCATAAAATGTTTTTTTTAATTAAAAAATACATACAGTATCTCACCAGCACGATAACCATATCAGAGAAAGAACACACCAAACACGTCACACAAACACAATCCTCACGTATTAACACATCCCTTTCCATCGTCCATCCAAACGCAGTCATTAACATAATCAGACACAGAATGAGAAACGAGGACGAGAGTGACACACACACACAAAGTATTCATGAAATATTTTCCGTGATTAAATAATAATATAAGCACCACGTGCACTTTTGAATGGGAAGAAAGCAAAGGTTTCATTTTTCGATTTTTGTGTGTCAAATCCAAGAGAAAGCTGTTGTGTCCAGTCCCAGAATCCAGAATCCAGATATGTTCCTTAATTTATTTTTCACTGCCACCAATATTACAATATACATATATATAATTATAGGTAATTACTATGTGTGTAGAGGTACCTATATGCTATGTAAGGTTAACATTATCTTATAAGAAGTGGATAGGAGATATACATAACTAGGTATAGGTAATTTAACCACTCAGTTTCAAGGAAATTTTGAACTGAAAATCCTATAGACTCATTTTACTATATATAATATTATTATTAATTAATTTTTAATTTAAATATTTACTGAATTGTAATCGTAAGCAAACGAATGTATCTGTTACACTGTAAAGTTTTTTGTTTTCATTTTCTTGTTTTTATTGATGAATTATTGTAGATTTAAATTGTGATTGTGTGGAGAAGCTACATAGACTATATTGACCTTCCCCCACGTTCTGTATAATGTGGTAAAGGTCGTATATTTCACCTACAAAAATGGATGATGAAATGGTGAACCAATTTATTTACTACTAGTTATTTGAATAGTATTTTGATGATCAATAGACTTTCTGCATAGCTTTAGCTTTTGATATAAATAGTCGCTCTCATATTCTCCTCATTAGATTATGTACTGTGGTAATTATATATTTATTAGAATTTATAAACGTTTACTCATTTGTAAAATGAAAGATTACGACTATAATAATTATTATGATTATTTATTAAGATGTATGTAATAAGCATACGCGGAACGTGTTTGACTAGTTACTATAATATATATTATTATTACTATTACGAAACTTTTTACACTGTCTTCATACTGTTTTCATGTAATCATTTTGAAAAAAGAAAAACAAGTATAGCATTTAAGATTAAGATTATCGCAATTTAAATTACAATTATTACAACTGCTGATGATACAAGAGAACAGACAACCGGCTGTGGTGGTGGTGTGAGAGGGTTTTTACTTAAGTTACAATTTACAACAGCTACATATATCTGCCCGTACATACATATAATAGAATACACAGGTGCACTAAATACATCCACTGTAGGAAGGATGCTACTACATACTAAATACCAATAATAATAATAATAATAATATTGAAGCATATACTAATAATAAGTTGAGAAATACAGATAGGGATATATATATACACATAATAAATTAATATACACATTACTTAAAGCATAACAATTACAATAAACTTATAAATAGCGCATACAATTAAATATACAGGATTTTACAGCTCGTTCAAACTGTACACTGTATAGCCATGATAATAATACTAGCCATAGTGATGTATGACATAATTTACCGATTCTTTTTCGAAAAATATATTATATAACTGTTTCTAATTACTAATCACATGCTATCAAGTATGTTAACTATATATTAGTATTGTTATATGTTACATATTATGTAACATATAACAATACTAAACTAAACTATGCCGATAAAAATCGATCGATTGGAAAAATGTAATAATTAATATACAATATAGGAGTAATAGTACTAGTAATTAAGGAAATTACATACCTAAGATATACTTATGTGTAGTTCTATATACATCGCTATCGTATAAGTATACCTACATATTTTTTTTCCAAATCGTATCGCGACATTTTTCCGAATAGTTTTACTGTCTTATTCTAAATGATGATTTATTTTTAAACGTATATTATTATCGCATGGTGTGACTGGGAGAAGGATTGAGAGGTGAAGCTTATAATTAATTACAAATATGACGATTATACATTGACAAAATGAGAACCCATACATACCTATACAAATACCTTTCCCGTTATATTGTTATAAAAATTACACTTTATCAAAATCACACAGTTATAAAAAATACTTTTACATGTAATGATATTCACCATTTAATTTTCGAACAGTATAGCAAAAACATCAGCTGGCAGTAGTATCTAATCGTAAGTTAAATCAGTCCTATAATTATTTTTACCACAAGTAGGTATGACGTATTGGAACTGAAAGTTTATAAAAATCAGAATAAAAAATTTGTCAACGTCAGAATGGTGAATTACACGCATATATTTGAGCATATATGTAAGTATATATATTTTGTCGGTAATATTATTATGGAAATTTGAAAACTTAAAGTTGAATGTGGCAATACGGAGGAAATTAAAATAAATTTTAATGTTAGAAAGACGAATGAGAATGAAATGGAGAATCATTGATAAAAAAAATATACGTATTCAAAAAATTGAAAATTGAAAAATTCTGATTAGGGGTTAAAAGCAAATAGGCGAAAGGGATGAAACTAAAACTTGTCATATTAGATTATCATCATACCTACATTATTATGTCTTGTATAGCAAGTATATAGGTGTATAAGGTATAATATTCATAATACTTAAATTGCAAAACAATCTTAACATTCAAATTACATGAGTACTACACTGTGTATGATATTATTCTAGTTGGATGAATCATAGTAATAATTCGTAATAATTAAATAAATGTATAAATTAAAGTGAAAATATTAATAATACATATACATTGAGCATAATATGGCAACAAAACAAAATTTGTGCTTAGTGTGTTACCGACAATCCACAATGTGTAATAAGTTATGATACTATATTGTCTATATAATTAAAAGAATTAATACATTTGTTCGAAATAATAATTTTACATGATAAACTTTAGTCGTAGATGAAATTCTTGTAATTCTATTTGTAATAATATAGATATGAAAAATTAAACTAGGTCAATATAGTTTTTGTGTAGTTTACGCAACCTAAAAAATCGAGGTAGGTCAGAGTAAAAAAGAGCAGTGAAAGATTGATACACAATTTTGAAATTCTATCTGAAGATAAGTTCATGGAACACGAAAGATAGATGTCTATCTACTAATGACGGATTTTTTTTTAAATTTACTGCGACTATATATATTAAATTTAGAAAATAAGAAACTATTTACTACTTGTATATTTATCTGTATACTGTATACTTACAAAGGAATTCATGCATACAAAAAATACAATTTTTCTGGTCGTCGTCTATATAAAAAAAATGTAAATTAAATTACCTTAAACCTAATACTACTTACTTACTACTCGCCGTATGTAATTGATTGCATATAAATACGAAATGTTTACTCATAGAATGACTAAAAATAATCAATAATCATTTTAATAAAATATACTAAAATCTAAAATATAAGAAATATTGGCAAAAATGTCAACAATATAATATACTATAATATGGCATAAATTATGAATTACTGACTACTGATGATAAATACATGATTATATAAAAAATAAGAAACGGAAAATAATGAATACAGAAAATGTGAATTTTTGAATGTCTAAAGAAAAAAAAAGTCTAAAGAACAAAGGAATATTCTGAATATTATTAATCTTAATATTGAAATTGACTACGACTACGATCATAGGATATAAAAGATATAATAATCGATAAAGGACGGGACGAGACATAAGGGAGCATTAAGAACAAAACCATAATGGGAATTACCTAATTTACTTTATTTTTTGATTCAGAGTTTTACATAAAAATAAATTGCAGGCAATTTTAGAGTACGAAAACTATTGACTATGTAAAATTAGTAAATTATTTTATATAAATAGTGAGTTCAGAGTTTGAACTTTAGAAGTCACTGACTTTTAAAAGTTGAAACTTTTAAACTATACAATTATGTATGTAATACCAAATAGTGGGACTAGTTGCTAGTATACTACTCAATATTAGTAAAATAGTATGTGTAGTAAAACTAAAAACAAACATAAAAGAATACAGATTACGTATGGACTTCTTTACTAGACACTGTAGACACCGAACCGAACTTGAACACATATATATAAAAACAAACTAGTTACTGAATACAGATTTATTGAAAGGACACAAAAACTAATTTTCTCCATGCTTTTTTATCTTTCCTTCTCCGATGGGGAATTCGATTCGGATTATTGTCTCCGACATTTCTCTAGCTCCCCCATTGATTTAAATTTTACACTTCAGACTTCAGATAATAATGTAAGTAGTTTTCAGGCACACACACACCATAGACCATTACTATGTAAAAAGTACTGGCTAAATAAATGTTTGTAATTTAACGAAAATTTAAAATTAGGAAATTACTATATGACTTACGAATATAGAACTGTACAAGTAACAAAGATAATATTATTGTTAATTAATAACTATACAATAAGTACATACATACATAAAAGAAGAAGAAGAGAAAAATGTTCTGATTGCCGATTATCAGTTCTTCTGGTCTGATTCAGAAAAGCTCGTGTGGTTTCCCAAGAGAAAACGTATCAAAGAATTTTCAAAAAAATAATAAAAATATCTCTGTATAAGGAAAAAAAAGAAAAAAGAAACCCTTGAGAGCGCAGCAGCAGCAGTTAGATGCCGAACAGACGATGAACATGATGTTTTTTTGTCTTTCAATGTGATTACAATTTACAATTATACAACTTTTTCCTCTTACATAAAATAATTAATTATGATAATATTTAAGAAAATTAGAGTGTCTAGCACTACACGTAACGTACATACACGTGCGTAAGAATGAATTTAAATGTAATATATATGTAATAGTAATATTTCTTAAAAAAAATAAAGATTTTCTGAAATTACAATTTTTACTTAAAATTAACAATTAATTAATCAAATTACTAGAGGTAGACAATAGACTATATTATAGACAGTAGACATTTTACGGCTAGCCAACTGCAGGATTACAAAATTATTAATACTATTACAGATAGTAAAAACTATAGTGATATAGTTACTTATATACTGATATATGGGGGAAATTTTAAATAGTAAGATTTCTATATATATAGCAAATAGTTACATACATACATCATCGTCTCGTTCAGTGATTATAACATTATTACTATACCCACAGATAAATAAATAGCATTTTTAAATAAAAAATATACATACCGTCAATGATACATAGACAAGGACGTTGTCGTTGTCAACCATTTTACATATAAATACATTATTACAGAAACCAGAAAAAAATCAAAAAATATATTGACATTTAAATGTATAAATTATTATTCTACAAAACAGCCGTTGACTGAATGAGAATGAAATAAGTCATTTATGGATGCAGACAATTTTTTCAAAGGAATGCTAGTTTTAAGTTCTTGTATGAAATGAGCGGGAAAATTAAAATTATACTACATTACAATTTACAAATTACAATTACAACTACAATCTAATATACCATACAGCTTGGAATAAAAATAAAAAGAACTAACACACTCCAAACACCGGTACGCAAATCAGTGGGTTAAAACACTAAAACTGAATGACCTCAGTGATACTAATTATCCTTTCTTAAGACCTAATACCAATAAATTATCATTGTCTTCTTAAAAAATGAACGTAATTAAGTTAGTGCGTGTTGTTCGTGCCGATAATAAAAATAAATTCACCAAATTGAATAAAAAACGGGAAAAAAACTGTTCAATTTGAGTCAACTGATATGATAAGGAGGTAGTATATAAATGTAGGACCTACACAAAAATATCAACACAATTTCAATTTATTATTCTAAATTGAAATTGGTCAAAGTATCGCTAGATAATGGAAAAGAGAACGCAGTACGTAATAATAATAATAATAATAATAAAATAACGACAAAACAAATAATTGGTGTACCGCTACATATACTGCTATAAAATAATATTATATAATTACTACTATGTAAGTACATATATATATTCCCCTACTTAAATACTATATATTAATGATGTGTTTAGTACTCTAAGATTTGTGCTGATGGCAATAAATATTTAAACTTAAGCTAATCGAAACAATTCAGATCTACTTAGTTGATATAACTATATTATGATACCACAATATAATTATTACACATACATAGTAATCATTCATAACTCATTCGGGCTACTAGCAAATAATCTCTAGAAATAGTCAAGACAAACAATGTAATTACCAAGTAAATAAGATTCATGTTTGATGGAAGAAAGTGTCAATTATAATGTTTAAATTGCTATTTTGTAAGATCTGTAATTTATTGTCGTAGTTCTTTAAAAAAAATCCAAATATACGGTAACGGTTCCCCTTCTTCTTGTTCAATGTTCCGCCAAAGAATTTCAATTTCATTTCAAACTTCAAACAAGCAGATCATATGAATTTGAATGTGAGTTAAAAGTTTCGAGTTTTGTATAATCATATCATACAACTATATATAATAATAAATAGAAAAAGTCGCACAATGTTAACTTTTATACGCAAATCGGCTTTGGATTTAATCGATATTACTACATATATGATTTAAGAAGCAATATGTTTCAAATATGTTTTGCTACAAAGTGTATAAATCATTTTGAAATTCTAAATATTGTAAACCTTGCAAACTACTGTTATGAACAAATTGCTAAGAAATTGTCACACTTGATTCTTAATTGTAGCAGTAAAATGCCAATATGTGAACCACTTTATTTTTTGATGACTTTCAAACTCTGTAACTTCGTGAATACAAAGTGTAAGTACTTCCATGCACTATGCATTTAAATACTGGGTGTTTTTTTATTATCAGAGTTTTAACTAGAGCGCATGTAGAAGTAGAAACAGAAACCACAAACAGTCGTATGAATAAAGTCTAAGAATCGAGAAAATATCACAATGCCCTAAATGTGAACCGCAGGTTCCTAAATGTGAACCATAGTGAGTTCTAGGCCCGTGAAAATATGCAGAATCAAAATAAATTACAAACAACATAGCTGTCAGCAGTATACGACCCTACACAACAGATACCAAAACTGATTTTTCAATTATGACATTTCGCGATGATGTTACGGAGAGATTCCTGAACCCATTGAATTTTTACATTTTTTACATTTGTTTAAATGACTTAAACTAAACCCTCACTTATTAGATGAAGCCATATCCTATTTAATAGAATACCACTAAAAATAAATGCGGAAAAAGTCTTACCAGAGAATTGTAGGAAGGTCAAAAACACGCTATTATTCCCCCATGCTTTAACATACTACACATTGAGGCCCATTTGTAAAAACTCGTGGTTTTCCAATTTGCGTTTTTTAGTAGCCCGCGTTAAAAAATCAACTTGTTTTAGAATCCCTGGTTCATTTATTTCGTGGGCTGGTAATTGAAATGTCATTGACACTGAGCTAAAATTTGTTATACTTATACACGCAGGTATGGGAGCTATCTAAAAACCATGAATTCAAATCACCAGTGACCGCAGTGTACTTTATATCTTAAAAAAATATAACCGTGGTTCAAAATTAGGGATGGTTCACATATTATATAGGCATTGTACTACTACGTACCCTAAATGTTTGCCCATTCCACTTTTATTCCAATTTTACAGTTTAATTATGTCAAATTCTCTTAAATTACAAAGATCTATTTGTTTAGAATATAAAATAACAAAGTGTTGCTTTTTGACTTCACTTTAAAAATCTCAATTATACATCTCATTGCTATATGCACTTTATGCGCTGTCAGTGATCAAGAAAATTGCCGAAGTTCAAATAAACATTCAAAACAATAATGTTTGAAATTTTAATTTCATTTTTTAACATTGCAAATTGCTAAATTGATTTTGTATAATCGTAAGAATGCAAGCCAAAATAAAAAATACCGATATATAAAACATATTCTTGTTTATACTGTAATCTGTAATATGAAATTAATTAAAGAAAAAACTACACTACTGTGTCTGTACTGTCCTGTAGTTTTGATCGCCGTATATGTGAAATGATGTGAATATTAAGAAAGTATTACTAAAATGGATCCAAAAAATTCATATATTCATACAGTTACATATGTAATGCTATAATCTATAATGTATATTTTAACTATAGATTTTTGTCTGAGGTCCGATATATCTATATATATTTAAAATAAAATTAGATAAAATTTTAACCAAATTAATGATTAATACAAACGCAAATTTAATATTGTCCAGATTATGTTTACGCCTTAGGTCCGAAGTAGCTTGACTGCTTATTAGTAGACAGCCATTACCCAAGTAAGCCAGTACCTAAGTGTACTAATAAGGGCGCTGGCTGGTAGTCTATAATTTACCTTGTACTAAAATTATAGCAACTGCTTATCAATTTAATCCGCTAATAGTAATACAATACAAGACTTCATATTTTACAGAATAGCACAGAACAATAAAACTACAGTTTTCTTTTGTCTTTTTGGAAATATACAAGAATTTATTATCATTAGCTATTTAAATTTATTTCATTACATAATCACAGTTATTTAAATGAAGTAATAATGGTTACTTAATGCTTGCAAATTCTTGAGTAATTTTAATACTGACATGTAATGTTGGCTTACTTATTAAATATCGACGTAAATTATCCAGCGTCAGCAACAACCCAGTTAGCATTGTAGTTCATTAATTAATGGAAAAAAGATAAAACCTTTTCACATAAACGTTAATTGCAATTTTTCTTTTTAGTTTTTCTACGCGTAGTAAATATCATATAGCACGAATTTTCATTGTTTTAACAGTTGTCTGTACTGGTATTTGTATTTGGTAATTGGGCAACTACGTTTGACTGAGAGTATAATATAGCGAATTCTAAAAGCGGTAATACTTTACGTTTAAAATTGTAAATATGAAAAATAACTAAAAAAATGTTATGCAATCCACTGTTTTGAAACTTAACATTTGCCATACTTTTAAATTATTAAAATGAGGGGAATTAACCCCGTTTACGTTCAGCTTTGAAAATTGTAAAATTATATTAATTTGTTGTGAAATACAGTGTAAAGTATACTAGATCAATGTCATATTATTCTTTACAAAATGCGAAAATAAAAGGTAAAAAGAAAAGTGAAATTTGGAATCTAAAATACTGAAAGTAACTGAAACTGAAATAAGAAAGATAAATGGTAACGGTTTGGGTCTCATTAATTACCTTATATTTTAATTAGTATAGCAACTATATTTATATCGTTGAGAATATTATGAAGCGGAAGTATGCATTGGGAAGAGCTTGTCTTTACGTTGAAAAAAAAACCTATTTGACAAGCGCTATAATTTATTATGTAATTTTAAAAGAAATGGAATGAGTTAAATTATTGGAAGTAAAATAATAATGTCAATATTCATATTGGAAGAAATTCGTTACTACTGATTATTACCGAAACAAATTCTTCGAATTCAAACTTTGATTATGTAAATAATGCGACATTTCGAAATACTCGCGTTTGTTAATGTGTCATTTATTTCCTGGGCTAATTTCAACCTTGAATCATATTTTTTACAATGTATAATTATATTAAATTATGATATATAAAACTGTAATATTTGCATAGGTAATAATTATATACTATCGATTATCGATATGCTTTCGTGCATGGTATGGTCATGGTGCTGTGAATTTTTTTAATCCATTTTTTTATAATTATATATAATTACATATATTTTTTATTATGAAAACTATTATACTTTGTGCATTTCAGCTTTTGTTTCTTTTGTAGTGTCACGTCATTTTTCTTTCGAGACTTCGAGTGAACTTGGAACGTTTTGATTCTTCTTGAATTTGTTATCTTTTGTTGTATTTGTATTGTATGATATATTTTTTGAATTAAAATGGTAGTATTTTTTATCAACAATGTACGAAACCACAATTAACTTACCTAGTAATTACTGAAGTACATCACCTAATTATTATAATGGTATAATCATATTACAAATGCTTAAATAACCCTAGAGAACAAGGTTTCTAGAATATAATTGTAGTAATTCATAGTAACTAATAAAAGCTATACTGTACTGTCACGGTGGTTCATATAAGCTAAATCAAAAACTTTGAACTATAAATAAATAGATAATAATATATATTACGGGATAAGAGATGTTTAAAGTGCATGCGTATATTTGTGTAAGTGTGTGACTGTGTCTATGTCAAAAATAATTGAATTTGAATTGTAGAAATTGTCAAAGGCAATCAAATTATATGATAATAATAATCTTATATAGTATTGCTGCATTAACGTGAATATTAAAAAAACTTAATGTAAACCATGTAATGAGTACCTATAGTTGGCTTAATATAATTACAATATATAATTAATTATTTATGATTAGGTTCTTCATATTTGGCTATGATATGACACGTTATAACGCCATTGCACGTTGTATAGGCTATATTTGAAATATCATGCATACGGATCTTTAATATACATTATAGATTTATTATATTAAATTTCTGAAGAGAAAAAAAAACAAGGTGAAAATCAACGTGCAAAAAGTTTAGAATGATTCCACATTTTTTTCAAGTCCATTTGAAAATAATGTGATTGATCATTTCGAAAAAAAACATAATAATGTTAATAAATAATAATTATCATATCTACTATTTCAAATGTTACAAAATGCTGTTTAGTTTGTACTTTTTACAAAAACTTAAAATCGTAAAAAATAACTATTCATTTTTTATGTGTAATTTATTTGCTAACTGCTAATAAAGTTAAAAGTGAAAAATTAAATACTTGCCAAATATTGTTTGTCTATTATTCCACGAGACGAAAGCACATAACATAACATAGATTCGTTCAATCAATCAATCAACTATTACCTATCGAACAATTAAAACAATAACTTTTAATTAGCGCGTACATGCAACTACTTAGCATCGAGTCTGACTCTAATTTACAGACATAATCTTTTCGGCAGCATAAAGGAACTCATAATCACGATTTATTCATCTGTTGAAAACTTTTCACTTTACATTTAGCTTGAACGTTAGCTTGCAATCATATCGTTAGTAGTACTAATTACTAATTAGTTTAACAAATTAATAATTGAAATAGCTTACTACACTAACTAAAGTAGATAGTCTTCACGGTTCGAATTTTAGGCTATATAATTTAATACCAACCTCATGGACTAGAACGATTGAATGCTAGAAAATTTGTTAGTTTCAATCTTTACTAAAAATTAATAGGATTCACCAACATTACAAAAACGATTTTAACAAATATTTAACTTGAATTCCTTTAGAAAATATTTATTGAGGATTATTATTAATATTATATTTATGGCAGTACTGCTCTGCAGAAGACGACGACGGAGACGACCACCAAAGTGATAGTAGCAAAACGATAAGCAGTCCGATAATTATGTAAAGTAACTTTTCAACTTTATTATGCTTCTTAACCATGTCGTTTTGAATTTTTTCAACAATCTGCAGAATTAAAAAAAAAGTTTTTACAACGCTCTACAAATTACGTGGAAGCAGTTAGCTTGAAATGTAGATGATACGGAGAAGCAATATAAACTTACCCTTTGCTCAATTTGATTTAATCCTTTACGCATTTCTTCTTCATTCATTGTCACTAGATTAGCTCCGCTTGGGGAAATCATTGCATCCGTAATTGACGCGTCAAGAGTGCAGCCAACTCGATGATTTTCAATTCGGGCTTCTTTACTTGCTATTTTCTGCAAATTGAAAGAACGTAAGTTAAGTACCATTAAGAACAATATACGCATAAACAATCAAATTATTCTAGAACTAAAAACAATATATATCTCAACATATACAAAAGTCTGAGCTTCTCACCTTCCACATTTTGCTCAAGTCTCCGTGAAAGTCAGAATTAGCAGCATCACCTCCCTGCTGATTTCCATTTAGCCCATCTAGTAAATCTTTAGGAGCCACCACTACCTGAACTTGGAATCTCTCATGTCCGATAGATCGGAGGTATCCCCCCGATTGAACTGTAATTATCACATTACTGGTAGCATTAGCCTCCACAAGTCCAATGGTTGGACGAACATGAAACTTCTCAGGAGCAGTTGTCTTTATCTAACAAGTTAATTTAAACACACAGAATAATGTAAACATGCCAACTGGCCAATGAATGAACATTGTTAAAATCGGTCAAATAACTGCACATCATATATGTTTACTTTGTAAATCAAAGCGTCATTTCCTGGAGCCACATTACGTATTTGAAATCGTCCAGAAACTCTATCTCCACTATCCTTCGTTAGCACGATGCGGTCAGTCACATCCACCAGGAAAGGTCCCTCTAAAGCATAACCACACATTTATAAAGCACAATTACATGCAATACCCTTCCAATGAACTTAATTATAACTGAAACATTTAATAAAAAGATTTGCATGTAATTTAAGCTGCTTACCTGACGACTCCACATTCATTCGTCTAACAGGTTCTGCAAAATTAGTTCTAGGGCTCGGCGTTAAAGACGACTGATTAGCCCTCGTATCGTCTCCATCCATAACCTCATCCACCCCTGACAACTGAAGCTACGAAAGTAATGAAGATACAAAATGTAAATATTTAAATCACACAATTATTACTAAACTTAAATGGATTATAATTCAAAAGTTCTGGAATTATTTCTACATACAACAGGCAAGTATAGTAAACAGGCAACTGCAAGTGAACAACTTTGGACTTACTCTGTCTTTCCTAGCTTGAAGGTTTTGTTGCTCAGCAAATCCACCTTGGGCAGTTTGAAAATTATTGTTTTGTGGTGATGGTGACTGTAATACTTTAGTGGTTGCGGTTGGTGCTGGTAATACTTCTGGTACAAACGTATACTTGTAGCTATCTTTTCCACCCCATTCAGCTAACTGATTGTCTACATCAATAAATTCCTTCATAGTCTTCTTGTTCACAAACTTGACTCTCTCGACAAATTTTTCGGGTAGCCATCCCTTGATAATTTTCCAAGCGGCTATGAGAACACAGAATTGAAACTTCAAATTCACACTTAACACAGGATACAATAATAATCTATAAAATTATATAGGTATGAATTTAGCCCAAGACTCATGCTCAGCTGACTCACTCGCAGTCAGTCAATAAACTCGCGAACTCTACGCTCTCGCTCTCCGCCTCTACTCCCTACACATACACCTACAACAACAGATGAAATAGGGTGGGGATACAAGGGATACGTTCTACATGCAGCTGCAGCATCCCATCATCCCGCTCTGACTGGATAATTTAAACATTAAGTACGCCATGAATATCACATGATGCTCCAGTACATAGTACGATTTTCAAGATCCCATCCTTGGTACTTTATTACCATGGAGATGGTGCCCTTGGCATCACAGTACTACATACTTTTGGCACTAATTATTTAAGACACACTCGCACTCTTCAGAATACGCTTTCTCGCTCCGACCTTTTATCTATAGTACTATTACAACCTGAGACTTGCCAACTTCCCTATATCGTAGCTGTAAAGTATTTCAGTAACGACCAGATAAACTGGGAAAAGTTCCTTAACATGTAAAAATAATCAAAACAATCCCACAATAAAAATCACCAACAGTTTGGCAATGTACAAAGGTTAATTATTTCAGCACATGTACGGACAGTTTTATACTTTGTGTTTGTGTCAGCAATTTTATTATTATGAACCTTCAGGCTGCTGCATAATACTTGCATTTGCTGTAACTAAACCCATCTCCTGTATTAGAAAAGAAACCTAATCTTGAAACTAATGATAAAAATAATGAAAGTAATAGCTGATAGTGATTTACTCAAAACAGGGAATGCAGCATATAGCAAACATCTACTGAATAAAATCTGGGATTGTTTAAAGGGCTCCAAGTATGGCATGAATTTCTGATAATATCGATAATTACAAGACATTATTGATAATCTTTTGCTTCCGCATAAAAAATTGAAATTACAAATAAAAAAATACCTATTTCTCCTTCAAAATCTCAAGACATGAAAATAAATGTCACAATTCCGTAAAGCAATGTTCATTAGACAGAATAGAATTAAAGAAGTTGATTTTGTGTGTTAGGTTGTTCGCTTTGAATAATCAATAGTACGCTTCTGCAGAGCTGCAGACGGAGGAGGACGACAAGAGGATTGGAAACTACAATTGTAAACACGAGAGATGTTTACAAAGTGTTGTCTACAGCTGTGTTTACACATCGTTGTCAACAGCAGGGTGTTTACAAATATTGGAAGCACTTTTTTTACTGTTTACAAATATTGTAAACACAGAGCTGCTAACACAAATGTATCACATAACATTTCCATAGGCTGCTTGAGGAAACCAAAGTATAAGTGAGATATACAGGTAGGTAAGTAGGTAATAAGTTACATTTCTACGAGTACGTAGGTACTTGGAATGAGTTGGATTTTAAATCTCAATCAAGTACCTTCGTATTTAGCGTGATAGATAATTATATTTTTCTGAGGGTATTTAAATGAGTTAAACGTCCTCGAGTAGTGATAAGATACAAATTAAAGTATTGTAAGGACATACCATTGAGCAACCAGGGCATTTCATAAATCATGAGATAATTGACAAAGAAGGGATAGTAGGTTTTGAGGAGGGTGATAAGGTAGCGTATGAAATCCATGTCCATATTATTCCAACCCGTTCCTTCCATGTCAAAAACAATAGAAATCTGGTCACTCTTTGAAACCCTGCCATTTATTATAATAAACTGTCATCATGAGTTATCTAATAGCAATCACCACAAAATAGAAATACAGCACCTCTTTAGAATGAGAGTTGGTTCAGAATTTAATCAATTTAATGTAGTTAATGGTTTGTACTAATAATGTTGAACTCAAAACTTACCGCTCAATTCGATCGAAGTAATAAACAATAAATTTCTTGAGGTTTTCTATATCCTCAACGCCCTTAGAATGGTACTTTGCCTTGAAAATTAGCAAATGCTTCCCGTAAACATCCTTATTCCTGATGAATAGTACACCCTTCTCAAAAAGATGGGCTGGCATTTTCTTCTCATTTAATTCTGAAATTATACGAATGCAAATTATGAGAATTAATGCACCTGTCTGGTGGTAACATCTGTGTTTGATAGAAGGAGAAATAGGGGAATGAAAGAAAAACAAAGGCATGGATGGAATTTCTAATTCAAACCCTGGCATGTAATTTTTTGTGTTTGTTTCTCTCTAACCATTTGTTCCAAAATCTTTTCGCCACTGGCATGCTTCAAAAAGCATATCCGCAGCGGCATTGATATCTAATTCTACGTGTGCAATGAATCTCTTCAGCCATATGTCGTCAGTCTTGACTCTCTCCAAGTCAACGGCACAAAAATCTGTGAAATTCAAATTCAAAAAATAAAAGGAAATAATTTAGTAAGTATAAATAGATGTATATAGCATTATTCATTACAATAAAAATAGCACATGTAAATTTACATTTTTTTTATTGTATGGGCGGATGCCAAATCGACTTATTGAAATAAATTACCTAGCATGTAAAGTTGTATTACATTATATAATAAGTCAGTGCATCCTTTCTCACGAATTAATTAATTACGAAAATAGGAACGCAGCCTATAAAGCTAAGTAGGTATATAGGTAGGTACATTACTTCCATATTAAAAACCAATGCAGGTTTAACCAACGAAGAACTTCCATTCAAATTGGATTTATGAACGTGTATAAATATATAAGAAGTACGATTCTATAATCACAAGTTTTTAAGTAATTTGTAATTATGTTAAGAAGTACGCAGTTTGTTCTGTGCACTAATACCATAAGCATGTATGGCCATTGACGTTGTGCAACAGTGACTCAATGTAGGTATGTATGTATTTTATTTATACCTGCACTCTTGGATTTGACAAGGTCGAAAAACTTCAGCCGTATTGACTTAAGTTGATCCGCTGTAACATCTTCCAGTGTATACCTTTCCATTGTTTTACAGCTAGCAGCTACTCTTTGGCACAATTTATCTGTAAAATAATCAGCATAAATAAATTTGAAATTCTCCAGTTCCCAATCACCAATAAATAACAATATTTTAGATAAATCAACGGTACTTTAAGTAGTCAGATATACACATTATGCATTGGTAACATTTTAGATAATTTTATAGATTATATATTATTTTTTATCGTTAGTACTGTTTTGTGTGCTTTGCTTACATTTAATTAGTAAGTAGAACACAAGGAAGGAACACTGTGTGGGCGAACACAATCAACAATTATATTTACAGTTGAACGTTTCTTGAAACCTCCGTCGATTTTTGTCGTCTAGAAAGTAGAAGGACGATCCAGCTTGAACTTTGAAGATATCTAGAATTATGATCAGTCAAGAGGTCAAGACACACAAAAATGATAACTTTAATAGGTATTTGAGCAAACTTGAGATTTATTAAAATTATGTACGCGTATCTCCGAAGGTATACGCAAGATGTACACAGATGCAAGATACAGACAACAAAGGAAGTTACTCATTGAATTGAAGAATGCGAAAAATAATGTTCCCCTATCTTTTGTCTGTAGTTACCAGCTAGCACTAGTACAAAATGAACGCGTTGAATAGGGCATAATATATTCGGGTATACGTGTTGCCGATTGTGACTCTAAATCGTAACTATGATATTACAAAGGAAACAAGAACAAACGGGGATCACGTCTTACAATACAATAATAATTAATTTCAGCTACAACTCAAGACACAACAAAAACTTCAAATGACGAGGACGATATGGTAGACCATACGAGAATGATTAAAGTCAAAGTCAACATTCTTGACGTATGAATCTATGAATGAACTATGTAAGGCGCGACGACAAATGTTATAAATTCCATCTAAATAGTTTTAACTTGGAAAAGATAAATTGCATGCAAATGCCGAATTGTTTCCCTCCCTCACTCCCAGTCGTTCTCTTTCTCTCCTTCAACTAAATAATTTACACTGAACGGGCGTGAAAAAGTGAGTAAAACTCAAAAACTGGAAAACAGCAGACTGTGTAGTAAAAAGTACTGTTTCAATTTTCGGAGATTTCCCGGGTGCTAGAAATAAAGAAATAGAATACGAGCTTAATCGATAATGGAAAAGCCATTGAAGACTATATATGTGTGAGGACTTACTAGAATAGAACGGGTGCTGTGGGATGTTAAAAACCGATAAAAAAGCAATGGCAGCCGCTAGTCATTGTAATCTTGGCTCCATTAACACAAAAACGATAGGGAAACGATTATAAAATACTATTACCCTCCCTTATGCCTTCTACCTGCTACGGTGCGGTACGGTGTAGCACGTAGTTGATATAATTACCTAGGTATATATATATATATATATCTAGATGCCTTTAAGATTAAGAAATTCCCTTAAAAACAAAGTAAACTGGGAAAATTTCAAAAAAGTTTTACAAGCGCTCACAACGAAAGAATTAACTAGGTGCCTATAAAAAAATATTCGTGGTCTGTACCTGGACGTACCTACCGTTCGTTCTATTTTTGTAGTTTGTAGTAAATTTCGATTTCGATTTGAAAGTCCTATGCACTCCAACTCACAATCTACAACTTTCCTTCCATACACTCACTAAATCTGAATGAAATGCACTGACACGAACCCAAGTAAAAAGGGTGAAGTGATTTCAACTTTAAAATTACAAGGCCGACTGATATCTGTAAAATATTTGTGTGATCAGTGGCGGATCCAGAGGGGGGGGCTAGGGGGCTTTAGCCCCCCCCAGAAGGAAATTTTTTAACACTGTAGAGATAGGAGCGGCCATTTTCCAATATGGCGGCTTAACATTGTTAGCCCCCCCCAGACAAAATTTCTGTATCCGCCGTTGTGTGTGATAAGGAGTTTGATTGCTACTGTATAGTACATCACTCATTTCTGGGTTTCAAATAAATATATTTATCAATAT
This sequence comes from Dicyrtomina saundersi, assembly GCA_034695245.1. Taxonomy (NCBI): domain Eukaryota; kingdom Metazoa; phylum Arthropoda; class Collembola; order Symphypleona; family Dicyrtomidae; genus Dicyrtomina; species Dicyrtomina saundersi. The sequence goes on along the minus strand of JAQFZE010000336.1, from coordinate 4,867 downwards.
ACTTATGGTTAGTTTACAAAGTAGCTAAACTTGGACAGTCTAGTTGATTGTAGCATTACCCACTCTATATAATCTAAAAGTAGTAGGCTAAATGTTTTGCTCCAGCCAAATCCCAGATTCACATTTAAAGGGTATGAAAATAATCTCATGGATTCGTGTACGCCGTACATACATATACCAATTATCAAACCACCATCCATTCGTTTGAAAGTAATACATTCATCAGTCATATGTCAAAATCTGCCATGTACATGAAATACACTGCCGATAATATATGTGTTTCCCTCGGTATTTGTCAGTATAAGCCGGTGGACGATGCTGTAGGAAGGAAGGTATCCCGAATTCCAATATTTTAATTAAGTACTTAAGAAAATACTGTACTGTCTACTGATATTCTACTCGTATTTTCGTGCACATAATTACTGGACCTAACTTCTGACCTCCGACTGGTTTTTCTTCCGATATGATACCGTGAATGTGGGTGCCCGGCGCCGGTCCGGGTATAAATTAATAAATTTTCTTCCGTTCTTGTATTAACAAAAGTTCCATTTAGGTATGCCAGAATTTTTAATCTGAGCAATTACAAGCACGCTCGCAAAACAAGAAGCACTGTAAGAGAAATTCATTGCCAGCACAATTAAATTATAGAGCGGTAAATTTTGTGCATCACACAGTAAAAGCCTGATAGTACTGTTAGTAGGTACATTTAATTATATCTCTCTATCTATATCACTATATCCTAAGTATATACTCGTGATTTGTAGAAGGTACATCTTTAAAGCGTGTATAATTTACGCAGGAGGATTGACAGAATGCAGATATGTCCATATGCACATGCCAGGTCAACGTTATACAACAATTAAAGTATTATCAGAATCACACACTCAAACTCAAGATCAATACCTGTGCTTACTGAAGAGGAACTTTACAAAAGGACGTATCCAATTTATTTCAACTCTATTATTTCCAATTCAAATCCGACCTTATATTATTTTATTATTTATCTTATCTCAATTTGAAATCTATTGTCTTTATTGGAGCGTTGAGTCAACTGCACAAAATTGATAATCACTGTGTGAACTATAGAGAAGGGATTTTTTTTCCTCTGTAGACTTGTCTCTCCTGTTTATTCTGCTTGAGCAGGCATGTTCGCTATAATTATAATCTGAGTATCTCTACTTGAGTAAACTTCTATCAGTAAAGAGTCTCTCTCTCTCTCTCTCTCAAAATATTGAGGAATTTTAAAATAATAAACTATAATGCCCCTGCATGTAAATGAAGTCTCGTAAGTCTGTGTCTGCTTTGTATGTCCTGTGTAGTAAAATGTCTTGCTTCACTTTTGACTTGTGTGGTAGTAGTACCTACTTAGTCGTCGTCGTCGTCATCGTAGTAGTAGTTAAAATAGAGTAAAGCAAACTTAAGGTACACTCACTGTATATAATGATGTAATGGAACCTACTAAAGTAGTATTAAGTATACTGATCGCCATGCCATGCAGTTTACATAAAACATGACAGAATGACAACGTATGTCTATCTATATCTTTTTTAGCCGTATCATAATCCTAAAGTAAGTAGTGTCTGCTCTGCAAATATTTTAAGGGGTAATATTTTATGACATACATATATTCCGGATAGAGTCCCAGTCCCAGTGGAGCAGAAGAATTCACTACAGCACAAATAATATTTTAATATATAATACAAACTAAACCACAGCTCATTCATTTCTTTTCAGTTTCAATTCAGTCTATCAACATATTTAATAATAATAAAATTCTTATCGTTATCGGATTGGGAGCCCAAGGTTTTTACTCATATCTAACTAAAACCCTGACAGTGCACATAATATAGCGTCCACATGAGGCCTGTGAGAGTGAGATGTAGTGTGTAAAATATGAACTTTGGAAAAGGAAAATAAGTACACATGTACAGATGTTTGCACATCCGCTCATCCAACTTTTCCAAAGAGATACACAGAGAGAGAGAGAGAGTTGTATGTAATTTGTAATCATAAAAGTAAATGGGATCATTTCATAGAATTAAGTATCTGAATTTGCTTTAATCCTTAAACTCATGTACATATATATCCCTGTCATACATTTGGAATCCCTATACCACCTAACTGTCCGCATGTATAATTACCAGTAATTATAATTATTATATATCTGTTGCTCTAGATTTATAAGTAACTACGTAGGCGTATATAGTATATCACACGGAGAGCATGAAGTGCACCACATGGAGAATCAAAAGTACATCTCCAGCGAATTTTTCAACACATGAAATGATCATGATAATGCGAAAAAGTTGCAAATCAAAATACTAATAATGTATAACAGAGTCTACTTATAAATACAGTCTATATAGTACATACTAACAACAGGCTGGAAAAGGATGAAATATTATATAGCTCGTTCGTACGGTACTTTCATTTCCTCTTTGCTAATTAACACTAATGCCCTGCCAGGGTTTTGGGGAGGGTTAGGTTGGGATTTGGATTGGCATTAGGATTTTGAATGAGGAGTAAAATCTTCAAGGCAATCGTGGTGGCTATTACTGTTGAGTAAGTTTTAGTTTACGAAATGAAGAAGGGAGGGAGTGAGGAAACGTATGGGATTATTTCGTTCTCAGTCCGTTTTCCGTTTGCTTCATTTTCGTTCCGCATTAATAGATAACTACACACTGCGTTTCCACTTACAAATTAATTATAGATACCTAAGTAGGTGCTGGTAGTAGGTAGCTTGGTAGGTACCTATATATATTTATATTTACATAGGAGATCATGCGAGAAGAGATGAGAGAGATTTTGTTAGAGGATGTTTCATTTTCTCTCATCCTTCCCCGTTGAATAATAGTTGGGATGCTTACAGGAGAAAAATTGATGTCTCGTCATTCTTACAATATGTTAAAGCTACAATGTACTTACCTTACCTTTGTACATAATAAAAATAATAGGATTCATGGACTGACACTGACATGCAACAAGCCCAAGAGGGAGAGAGAGAGGAAGAGCCACGCCAAAGAGATGGCTGGATGAGTAAATTCGGTTTCTGTACGTTAAGCTTGATTATGGAAAATATTTGAATAAGTACACTGGCACAGAAAGTGCTACTTGCTTCCAACTATATCGTCTGTGAAGGGCCAAAATGACCATATCCAATTTAAGCTGGAACCAAAATGAGCTATGTCATAAAAACAAAAGGAGAAACAGGCGTAAAATGTTAATTAAGAGTTTTTGAAAAGCGTAAAATGTTCTATTCACACGTTTTAAAAAACTGTAAAATGTTCGATTTACATTGTTTTGAAAAGTGTAAAATGTTCTATTTACATGTTTTTTAAAAGTGTAAAATATTCTATTTACAAGTTTTTGAAAAGTGTGAAATGTTCCATTTACATGTTTTTGAAAAGTGTAAAATGTTCTATTTACATGTTTTTGAAAAGGGTTAAAATGTTCTATTTACATGTTTTTGAAAAGTGTAAAATGTTCGATTTACATAGTTTTGAAAATTCCATAATGTTCTATTTAAATGCTTACAAGACATATTTCAGTATTTTTGTAGATATTGGATATTGTTTCAAGCTAAAAATGCATATGGGTCATTTTGGTTCTTCACGATATGCATTATGCGTACATAAATTATATAGCTACCTTTTGACACAATTAATCGATTTCAGCGAGGAATACTTCATTTTAAAGCTCTTGAAAGAACGCAAACCCATAATTATATTCTGCTAATTATTGCCGTTTGAATGGTGTATCATTTGTGTGTATACCAAGTCGAGTGTCCGGTCCAAATATCAAATTTAAGATTTTAGATTTGGCGGAAAATTCAACATGCCTCATCTTACTGTTACGGCTGTCTTACTGTATGATCTGGTCAGACCTATAGATAGACATGGCCTTAGTTAACATACTATGTGACTACCGTATGTCTTGTAATAATTCGTGGGTCTGTAATAGTACGCGGGTTCAAATTCGAGTGGTGACTGGGAAGTACTATTACAAGATATACGGTAATTACAAACATGAGCAATGAGTTATTACGAACGTAACTATTATATAGTTATGTTAGGAGCGGAATAGAAAGAGAAATTAATAAGGACCTATATTTAGAATTTAGATTTATTCGTATTAATTATTCAATTGTTCATCTAAATTTGCCTCCGAGCATTAATTTGATAATTAGTGCTGTGAAAGCGTTTATAGTATTAATACATGCTTCTTTGAAACTGAACCTTCGAATTCGACCTCAAACAAATCGGATCGTGGCTGCTCTGATGCGCCAAGTAATATTATAGTTATATGTCTGCAATTACTATATTATGTTCACCTGAGATACACTATATGAAGGCTCTTATTATATTGGATTATTTTATACTTACATAATTCATAAAATACGGGAGCGTGCAAAAATGACGTCATTCAAAGATCGGAGATTTTTGCCCCCTACCCCTCCTCTTTTGGTATATTCGCCAACATAAAAGGATAGACGGCTAAACTATCTCTTTCTCGAAACAGGATGACGTATTTTTGCATGCTCCCACGTTGGTCTAACGTCAGTTTCACTAAGAATAATTAAGATAGACTTTATAAGTACACACTTATTGTAATAATACGTAGGTTTAGGTAGGAACCTTTCCATATCGTCTGTGAAGAATCAAAATGACCCATATTCATGTTTAGCTATAAACAATATCCACTATCTACAAAAATACTAAAACATGTCTTGAAAACATTTAAATAGAATATTTTACACTTTTCAAAAAAACATGTAAATAGAACATTTAACTTTTTTCAAAAACATGTAAATAGAACATTTTACACTTTTCAAAAACATGTAAATAGAACATTTTACACTTTTCAAAAA
>JAQFZE010000335.1:0-29316 GCA_034695245.1 Dicyrtomina saundersi | reverse complement strand
GTACGAATAGTTACTCAAGTATCCAACAGTATCAATCCATCTAATCATCAAGGTAGTTAACAGTTGTATTCTTCTTACACTGCTATCATGGCATTCCTGTTTTGTTACTAATACTGACACCATGCATGCATACCCCACCCCAAAAAATTAAAAGGAAAAGCAGAAGAATGGCAAAGTCAGTCATGTTTGGACTTCGGACATGGTTACTCATGCAAATAACTAATAAACAGCTGATTCAGAGTTTTTGTTTCCATTATACGTAAGAGCTGACACTTTATGAAGGACGACGAAGACGAGTCGAAGGCTGGTTTAGTTGTCAATGTTGTCACTCTGAAATTTTGGAGGCAAAGATAATAACGTGTAATATTACGTTTATCCTGCAATTCGTAAATTCGGACTGGAACATTTATGTTAATAGTATCATGTCTGGCTATTATTATATTATAGCTTATCAAGAAGCTATCAGTTCGTTCGCAGTTCCATGAATTTACTTACAAAGCACAATCCGCACAAATCAGTAATCAGCACCAGCTCCAAAATCAGTTTAAGTGCCTACCAATGTACTTGTTATACATATCATATAATAATATAATAATCCTGTCCTGGACTCCCAGACTTCCAGAAACTCAACATAGTGCATATAATATGGCTTATACATGTACAAATTAATTTAGCGATACTTTGAAAGACAAGCGCAAACAAATAAATAATACATGTCATCAACATAAACAACTCCGGTGTGTAAACTAAACCTATATTTTCCACTTCCACGTGACGAGTCAGCTTTCAATTTCATATGATGGAGCTAGTAAGCATACTTTTATGATTAAATTAAAACTAACGATGAGCTTATCAAAGAAATAAACGTGTGGCTATGACTTTACAGAGGCACTCAATTCTTTATTTCCACATTTGACATCTGGCCAATTATTTTATAGTTGTTAATAGTTCAGGAAATGATTTCATGGCGGAAAGTCTCGATAAAAGACGGAGTTTCATGTTAAGTATATATGTGTGGACACGTAAATTAAAGTATAGTAGTCGTAAGATTGACGCCATGTTTCCGTTGCATGGAAATGGAAGCTTGCTAGATGCAGTTCCCGTTTACCGTCCGTTTACAAAAATTAGAACCGGTTTTACATATATACATGGTTCAAAAAGCTGGCATCATGCACGTCATACATAGTTACTCACGAACGAGTGCGAGGATATAATGCAACATAAGTTTTCAACACTGAAATTATAAGCTAATAATTTCAAGTATTAAATATTAATGGTTTTGAGTCAATAGAAGGTATATGACCTTAAATAACAAAAAAGAGTTACATACTTTTTTCTGGGTATTCGTATAATCCACATAATGTGACATAATATACATAACTATATAATAATATAGGTTACAGAGGTATAAAAATCGTGGAAATAAAAATGCATTTTATATTTCGCCATATCACAAACATAATGGTAATGATAACACGGAAGATAATAGTCTGATGTGTTGTGTATTAAGTGTTAAAAGGTAACAAATATATTAATTCATACCAAAAAACAACATGCAGAATGCAGACGGTCAGACGACATCATAATAATTACACAACATTTTTGCCGAACTGAAACTAAAGCAGCTATGTGCTACACATAGGCAGCCAATGACAGAGGCAGTCAGGGCTACAGAGTGAAATTGTTTCTATATGTAAATTATACTACTGCAATAATTACAATTAGTAAAATTACTGCTGTAAAGCGAAAACATTCTTACCTAAATAAGATATATAACAAGCGAGTAACAGTCAATTTTAAAATTAATAGATGAATAATGATAGGTAGGGGTGGATCGATGGATTAAAGGAATTTCAATTCACCAATAAATAAAAGCAGCAGGAAGCAAAGGCCAGAGAAAAACAGACAAAACATTTCAAAATAATTTTTACGTTTTATTAAATCAATGTCGATAATAACTTTTGATTAAATCTAATGTACGTATTTTGTCTTGTTATTTCTATTTAAATACTCGCCTAGTAAGTGTAAATGGTTTCGAAAAAAAATTATATGCATTTCCCATCTTCTCTAAATCTACTATATTATCCATATGTATTTAACTTATGTATAATATAAAGTGTAAATACTTATAATGTAAATGTAATGCATTTACTTGTAACTTGTTAAATATAATCATTTTTTCCTTTTTTTTCTTCTGTAGTATAATTACAACTAATTTGGTATTCTTTTTTTTACTGCATGGTAGTATTTATGCAATATAATAACAGTAGTATTAAATATCATTAATCTTTACCAATAATATAAACTATTAATATATACTGGACTAATAAATTACTTTTTTTTTGGAGAATGGTTGGACAAACCGCTTGATATTGTGTATTATTTTAGTACTATTATATAATTTAGCATTAATTATTAATATATTAGGCATATTAACTAACAATAAAGCTGTGATAATTGCTACTTTTGTGTTAGTATATTCGTACGTATGTCTACTGGTAGTGGTGGCGTTCCTCTCTCAGTAAAAGTTGTTGTGACTTGTTACTGAAGTAAATGTACAAAGTATACTCGAACAGGATAAAAGTTATTTCAAATGGAGTACGTAATCTTAATATAACATAAACTGCAATAATAGTATTGTTCCAAATGTTGTAGTACCCTACCTTCATAATTTTAGAGCATTTACGCATGTAGAATGCAGGTGTACTTTTTCTAGTCAATTGTGTACAGGATCATATTATTACGAAGCCGATCAGGTTAGTTTTATTAATACAATATTGCATAACTTATTTTCGTTCATCTTTGACCGCGTATGTACATAACTTAAGCGAGTGATACACATTATGTTATAGATAGTTGTTTGTATAAATACGATCATTTTCTTTTCCTTACGAGTTATTTGTGAGTTATTAATTAAATAATTCAGCCCGGTATACACAATTAATGATATTAATGCGTTTAACTTTCAACTTCCCTAATTGTTTGTTTTGCTTCAGTGCATCATTAGATTAGTTAGATTTTCATTTGACACTATTATTCATTTCTTACCATAATAATGTACTCAAAGTATCGCCAATCTGTAGTTTATAGTGGCGTACCAATTAATGTAATTGTTTTCCCCCCAATTATTATTCACTACTTCTGTTTGGTTTTGAAGGAATTAGTAATACAAGTGTTCATTCAATCCAAATTATTTTAACGATTGCTCATGCGGTAAGTAGACGAGACAGGATATAAAACATAAAATTAATTTGTAATGAAGCTAGCGAGCGACAGATTTTTGTAAACGCAACTCATTGGGTTGGGAAGGTTGCATAGTGCACGTCAAGGGTGTAAGACGTAAGAAAGGAATACAATACAGATGAAAACACAAAGAAGAGCTGGCATTCACTAATAACCATTGCACTACAGCTTTACTTGCGATAGGGCGAGATGATTTAAAGACAAGGACTTAACTCGTCACAAAATCATTCGTTATGCTGGTAGAATAACATTACATTACGTAGCCATAAATATAACACAAAAGATTAGTAATAAACTTAGTTCAGTTGCTTTTTTAACGGTATCAAATTTTATACAAAAAGAAAAAATAGTTATAAACTCAATTTTTTGTTGTAATCTAACACGCGTATATTATTCTTTCAATTGCGAATATATAAGTTCTTAACAAAAATTAATTTTTGAAATAGTTGTATCGTATATAGACTTCATCATCACTAAATTTCATTATACTCCAGCTTCAGAGTTTATTAACCATTATATAATTAATACACAATTATTATATATAACTAATATTTATATGCAGTCAACAGGGTACCTTTCAAATTATAGGTTTACAAATTATCATAATTACAAACTCTGAACAGGTGACGTATCAATATGATGTACAATATTAATCAAATCAAAATCAAGTAAAAGACTATATACTTTACATTGTTACTTTTTTGTTGGTTGTATTGTAGCTCCAAGAATATTATTATCTTTTCATACAAAAACTTTCAGTTACAGAGACATATGAAAATCACATTTCATATATTCACTCATACACTATTATGTGTTATACCTGGGGTAACATTAATAATATTATGGGAAATTAAACACGACTAAAACAATAAGTCAATACACTATGTCCACACATAATGTAAAGTCAAAAAGGTATAAAGGTGTAGTAATGCACATAATCGCATCGCAACATGGCGTAAAAATTACTAAGGTACAACTAAATTCAACGAAATGTGAATTGATCATATAGAATTTAAATGCAATTCCGATTTCAAAACACTACTGACTGCTAGTTACTTAATGTCTTACACATGTATAAATTATTTTTTAAATATTAAAGTGGGCATTTAGTATTCAACAGTAATATGTAGAATCCGTTTCAAGTTGTCGTCCTATATAAAAGGTGAGTAAAAACAAATTGCAAATTGGATTCAACTGGGTCGTCAATTATTTTATAGTGGCCACTAGTGACATTTATTTATAAACTATATGAAAGAAAAACTAATATCCTCCCCTCTAGACTGCCATTTGGTTTGTTTTTGCTAGTACAAACAATACATCAAAATGGACTGACAAGATGTAAATATTGTTATTAGTAGTATCTTCTTGCTCACACACTGACATTAACTACTACACACACGTTGTGCTAATTCTGTGTATGTAGAACAAGGAAATATTTGAAACATTGCCGAAGAATTGTGATGCATTCTAAAAAGAAACAGTTCAACCGCGACGGATACATTCTCTGTACAGCTACAGTACTTCACGCGTAGAATTAATTCCTTGCTTATGATACTATTATTTTAGCTTAACTTCATGATCAAGAATTTATTAGTGTATTGCATAGTGTACAAGAAAGAACCAGGCGGGGCATACACAGGCAAAGAGGAAATCACAAAATTGAGTTGAAAAAACATTTAAGTTTGCAATTAAAGCAAACAAAATAGGGAGGGGGTTACATGTATAATAGGATCGTAGCATAGCGACACATAATATTGAAATATTAACAGCAATGAGGCATTTGTAAAAGATGTATACAAAATATGACTAAACAATCATGCGGGCAATATATTAGCCCTCTCGTTGCTTGAAATGCTGAAACTTACTTCAAGGTAGCATATAGATACTTTCACCCTTACTTATACAAAACATAAAAAACAAGGCCTTTGTATCGAGTTAACTTTGAACCAATTATTTTGCAATTCGTTTCGTTGCAACTCCACTAAATCACTTAACACACATATGACAACGAATACTGAGGGAGCAATGAGCTCTGCACTTAGATCATGATGCATTTTTTGTACTTCAAACTTCATAATCCGTTCCAACAACAGTTCGGATTATCAATCAAACAAGGTCTAAATCCGTGAAGTAACCGCAAATCATTAAAACATGATCAGAAGAGACAAAAATACCCTATGGGGTTTGAATTTCATTTGTTGGGAACAAATATGTGACAAAATTAACACAACTCGAAGCCAAGATATATAACTGACGACCCTGAGTGTCCAATGAAATTAAAAAAAACTTATGAACGATTAATGTATCTATTATTAACTGAGTCACGTAACTAATCAGAAAGATTATCATGATCATCTTGATCATTATCATCATCCTCACCATAGCTATCGTCATCGTGATCAGGATTGCTTGGAGACCCAAGCTGTTGTGAAGACTGCCCATGGTGATGCTGTAAGCTCTCAATGGCCGCTTGCATTTCCAAATCTTCGACGGACATAGCCATGGACATATCTCCCCCAGAAGACATAGACGTATGCCCCAGTCCACTGAGTCCAAGCGTTGAGTGACCTGAGACTTCGAAGCAAACATTTTCCACATTATCTGAAGAACCATCCCCGTCAGCAAAATAAGATTCTTCACATTCCAGGTCTCCAAATTCTGCTCGCCAATCTTCTCCGCGATTCCCGATTTGGTCAATATACATTTCTAGAGCTTTAGGAAGAACTTGTTTTGCCTTTGCAATGTCTTCATCGGTACATTCATTCTTGTCTAAACCAAGGCTCAAGCCCATTCGCTTTAAAACTTCGATGTCGTCGTGAATTTCGAACGTTCCGTCGAAGTTGAACAGGTACTCCATCCTGAAATGAAGAATAACATTAAGAGTTATGTTTAATACTGTACAAATTAATGCATTTAAGCAAACTACAATATTGTCACGATTCAGCCCCCCACTAAAGTAACATATTATATAGAATATAGACTTACTTGTCATTCGAGATAGAGCAGTCAATGACAGTATTCTTGGCGGTGTTTACAATAAGGAAAGGAAGATGTATTGAACCATGTGGTGCAGGAGGGCCTGTCTCTTTTTCTCTTAATTTATTCTTCTCAACTAAGGATTTAAATGCAACTTGCTGAAATTGAAATACAAAATAAATATTAGATATTTGAATGATATTAAACAGCAACAAGCACAAAACAAACAACGTATGTTATCATTTAAAATAACACAAAATTTTGAAAGTCTTAAATATGTTTTTTATCTTATACACAATACAAAATTTTATGAAAGCAAATTTTCTCCGATTTACCTGAATGATCAGGTCGTGAAGTTGCTGAGTTTTAGCCTTGAGCCTTTCGATCCGCTTGGCTCGATCTTTCTCAAGTGTTGTACACTCTTGCATGGAATTTGTAGGCAGTCCTAACCATTTTATCTCTTTCTTCTCTTTTGAAATTATATTCATGGCCATAAGGACATTAAGAGCATCGTATACCCGTCTTCGGATGTTTTTCTGGTCGAACTGTTGCTCGATTGAACTCATCCCCATGTTAGGCGATGCGAACTCTTGTACTAATTCATCAGCCACTTCATTGTAAGTTGTCACACCCTGTAAATCCAAAACGCATTTTAAATATTAAGTATGGATCTCAAATGTTGTGACGGCTAAATGCCTTAAATAGATATTTTTGCGTAAGGCTCATTTAAAAGCAAAGAATGCAACAAGATTAAAGCATAAAATATTAGGTTTAATACTTCACCTTTGTCCGAACTTTCTCACAAACTTTCATACTGAAATGGCGTAACCCCTTCCCGCCCTTTTCAGCCTTCCTCCTTTTGCTCTCATAAGAAACATCAGACGGGAAATCCACGCGTTTACGGGCACCAGTGTGATCCAAAATAGGAGAAATAAAACTTTGTTTGGACAAATTCAAAGTAGGTCCCAAACTTCCAGTAACAACTTGGGAAGAGCCTCCAGGAGAGTTTGGACCCGCAGCTACCATTGTGATTTGCTGCCCAAGCTGTTGGCCAAGGTTAGCAGCAGTCACCAACTGAGGTCCTTGAGGCCCTTGTGTTAAAATAAGACGCTGATTCCCAGCTTGGATTACTTGTTGCTGTAGAAATTAGAACAGGAAAGTGATTACACCACTGAATCCAAAAATTAAATCTATGGCTTGAGAAATTAGTATGTCACAATAGCTGTGAAAAGTTGTACAAAATGTGTTGTAATTCACTGAAACAGTGAAGCTATATTGCGATCGATAAAACGCAGGAAATTGTTACGTTTAAACGCACAAGCATTTGTCCGCCTATGACAGTTTGACCTCCAGTCCGTTGTTGTATGATAGTGGCCGTCTGAGGACTTCCCATTTCTGTTTTTATATTTGCTGCTTTAAGAATGGTTGTAGCAGGTGTTAAGGTTCCTTGAGCTGCTTGTATAGGAATAGTCATCATTTGTCTTCCTCCTGTTTTAATTTATATATTTTTAAAATTTTATACAAGTTACTTCATACGATTGATCATAAAAACGATTGCGCATTTCGTTTTACAAATAGAAAGTACATCAATTATAGTATGTAAGTAAATTATGTAGATAGGTAGGAACTAATGTCCTATTAAAGATTAGCTTCTTCATTATGTACCTTGCGTAGTTTTGAATATTGTGGTTGGCGTTGTAACAACATTTGAGGTTCGAATGATTTGCGTTTGGTTAGTAGAAGAGGGTGCAGTCGTCAATATCACTTGCTGCCCTTGTTGGTTTTGCTGAAATTAAATAATAATATTACTTACTTAATATATTATTTCTCATTTACAAGTTCTCCAGAGCGTAAATAAATGCCATCTGTTAGTTTTAACATATTACGAAACAAAACAGAAAGGTGTTGATATAACATTAGATAAGGAAATCACTCAATAAGTTGTGAAAAATGCAATGCTTTTAATACTTTTATTTCCGTAGCTCTATTACGTACATAGTCACAAACCTGAATATAATTGGGAGCCGCTCGGATAATTGTTTTTACCCCACCAGCAGCAGTTGAAGTTTTGATAGGTAGCCCACTCGCTGTCACGAACTTTCCAGGTGCAGTCTGTACTACTTCAATAACTTGTGTATTTCCTGTTACAACAGTATTCAAAATCACAAGGATGTCAATACTCATACGCCGATGAATCGATAAGACTGCATTACTGCATAGCATACTCACACACAAACGTCAGAAAAGCATACCACACATACTTCATTCTACATATATACGTATAAATATCAGCACATCCACATCCCTTGTCTTTCCCAACAGGATAAGAACACCCTACCCTTCCCTTTAAAAAGCCCGAGGTGGAAAAAGCGCTAACCTTTTAGCCAGTCCTTAAAATTGAGGTTTAAAGCCAACTACCTTTAATTTCTAATGCTCAAATTTCTGGAATTTCTAGAACTGCTGACATGCATTGAAATTTTAATGGATGCCGGAAACTACTGACTAAATACAATGAGCACGCAATTCAACACCATTTAGCATTATGAAAGCATATCTAATACTTGTCCCGCTAGTAGCCCTAGCTTGGCTTTGGGCTAATTAATTATATAATTATATTGCTGCTGCCGTCCGTTAAGGCTGTTACCACACAATACTGCGTACTTGACGCTCTAGAACAATGCAAGCCGATATCATCAAAACATAGTTGATGACTTAACGCAATTTAAAAAATCAACACAACTATAAAAAATTATAAACTGAAGAAACTTAAAGCTTAATGCATCTAGAAATGAACACGACAAGTTTCATGTGATATACAAAATTAAACCAGTATTTCCAAGTGGCTACTAGGCAATACCTGGATATGCATGCATGGGTAAATATTCCAGGTGGCAACTTTGAACTGGAAAAAGTTATTATTAATTTCGCTATAATCTACATACCTTAGATTCCGATTAGTGTCTAGTTAAAACTTAAAAATTGAGATTGCTCACAGCAATATCACGGAAAACGTGTATTAATTCCTTCCTGACCTAACACTGAATTTTAATAGTTACATATATATGCTGAATGTATTGTCTAAATGGCAAGCGCTGTTGTAGCGGCTATCGTAAATATTTACTTTCTCTCTCTCTCGCTTGTTGAGTAATAAGTCGTCAATTTTAAGGTCAAGTGCTGCTAAGTTTAATTTTCCCATACGTAGGCAAACGGCGAAATATTCATAAAATAAGAATTTTGAAATGAATATAAAGCTTCTAAATATTAGAAGAAAGGTTGTAGTTCAAAATTTCTCGGACTTTCAATTCCACGTATTCGTATTTTTAGTTTGTTAAAATTTAAACGGATCATACATTTACATATAATAATGATATAATTAAGTCAACCACACTCTGCTGATACAAGACTGACGGACTTTAACCCTTGCAAAATACTTCCTTTTGAAACAATTGAGAAAAAATAAGAACGAAAATTTATTGTGCAAGAAACAATGGTATATACGTCTCATAAAAATAAAAGACATGCTAATTTATTATACTGGCATTTGTAAATTCGTACATTGACGTACATAATACACCCTAACATAAAATAACTACTATAACTATCCGCAACTAAAACCTATGCGTAAAAATTGTTTGGTGCCAAACAGTATGCTTTGCCTTTCATCCTTTTCCTTAGTAGCTTCTTCATAAAATTTTGTCGGTATATGATATGAGGCAACGTTTATACTTCACAATTACATAGCACAGAAGTCTATCAAAATAAACTAAATCACACTAAATTAACATTTTTTACCAAGTCAGCAAGAACTAGAATTTGTATTAGTGCACAGTAATTATTATGTTGGTTGGTTATAATTTTTAAAGGGTTGTGTTTTTTCCCGATTGCTGAAATCTGCTTAGTGCAGAATGATATGATAAGCCTCAAAATTAAAATTTCAAAACATGTACATGCTGGGGCGCATAACTACAACATATCACAGATCGGCTTTTAAACTCACAGCAATAATAATAATAGCAGAAGAAAGAATATTTGAAATATCGATATGTTTGAGCGGTAAAGCTATTGCAATTGTGAAACAGTGCATTAATAAAGTTTTTCTCACTACTTGAGATATCGTGTTTGAACCGCACTTAACTTATTCATATAGTATGCTACTTCTATCGGTGAGGTGATTGGCGATGCACTACATTCGTATTATTTAAGCGTTCAACAACGTCAATTGTCGATTTCCTGAAAATTGACTTCTGCCATGTCACGTTCCATGAAATGGTACGGCTTCGTAAGCGAAAGCATGCATGCAATGTGCAACAAATACTGCAGGAGCGCATTCCATAGACGGGATATTTTCATGTCGTCAGTATGAACCATATAACCTGTCCCACATCTTCTACTACCACGAGTTTTCTAAATTATAATTTCGAACGATTTTAAGCTACTGATACCAAAGAGACTTAGTAATTTCGAACTGTTTAAAAAGTTGGTTGTTGGTGGAACAACATGATTCGCTTGCAGGGCTGAGTAGGGAGGGTTTACTTAATATGTAGATAATGGATCAAAAAGCTGATTAGCATCTCATGTGCTTCTAATTTCCTACCTAAAACTTAATGAAACTCGGCATAAAAGACTAAGTTTCTGCTTTGACTATGAAATGTAACATTAACAAAATATGAAGAGGGAAAAGTCGAAACGCAGAGGCTGTTGTTCAGTGATGTGGACCTGTGAATGCAATGATAGTGCCCACAGACTGAAGCTACAGTTGTCAACTGTAAACTGATTTCTACAAATTCAAAAAATACTCTCCGAACTGAATACTCCAATATAAATAAAATTGAGCTACTTAAGAATAGTTTTGACAATTACTTTTTTAAATGTATTTATTCATCAAGACGATGTTTGGCCTGAGCCCTTAAAATTCTTCTATGAAGCTTTAAAATGTTGTACTTGTGTGATATAAACGTGCGATGTGCGATCCTTGGATCAACTGAGTAATTCGATAACGTCAAAACGATGTTAGTCTCATGAAGACGAAATAATGTTAAAAGTGTTTTCGAACTTCCACAACAACTTGACTCTAGTTAGTACTAGCTGTTGACACGTAGCAAATTCAAATTTAATGGTAAGCTCTTATTAACAACGTGAACATCCGTAACAAATTCAATTTGTCCCAATATTTTTGCACACTTTTTGAGCAATGTATTCATTAAATATTTGGCGTATAAAAGAACTGACAACAGCTAGGCCAAAATTATGCTGTTACACAACATACGATGCATACATTCCTGCCAATGGAACTATAAGATGTGCTTTGTTTGTTTCCAAGCTTTAATGAAATGTTTCATGAGCTCATTACAAGTTTAGTATTACAGGAACTGTTTTTCACTGATCGACACTGTATAGGTATAGAATAATAGAAATATCCACAAAACATGTTCATTTAAATAGACTAGACCTTGTCAGCATTTTGTCCAGGACCCTAGTGCATGTACCTTAATACGCTTCCCAATTTGGCGAACCATGAAGTAATTATTTTATACCTGATACCGATAACTGGACTGCAGTGTCAAAAGTTGCAGCAACACAATTTCAGCTATAAATGAAGACACCTTGGGTTTCGTATTATTAGATATGTGTTGGTTTAAGTAGTTTCCGAACTAAAGTCAACAAGAAACTGTAAATGACTGGCCCATGTACTTATCAGAAATCTGTTCACCGGAGTTCGGACCTGTTCAAGGAGAGACTACAAAGTACTGTTGCATTTTGTTCATAAATAACAATGGTTATTTCGTTTGTGATTGTGATACCATAATCACAAACTGGCAAAATTGGATTGATCACAATCACAATACCCGTCACAATCGCACAGCAACAAACAATACCCAACCCGTTTTTCCAGTCGTTGCTAAAGAACGTGTTGTGAACAATCACAAAAGTTCACAGTCACAATCTCAGTCTGTTAAACTACATTGTGAACAATGTATTTTGTGACTATTTCGTGATCTCAGAATCACAAACAATTGTGAACAAAATACAACACTACTACAAAGGCTATATATGTCGCTTTAGTTAAATGTGTGTTGTCTGTACGAAACACAGGGAAGTATCCAGGAAAGCAGGTTGCCGGCGCCACCGGTTCATGACCTGGGCATAACAATTTCCCACCATCTTCACGTGTAACATAGTCAGCACCATACTACTACAGCAAAAATTACCTTCATAACATAGATAACTAATTACAAACAAAGTTTCACGATACTCATGATAATCCGTTTTTGTGACGATGGAAGTCCGCAAAGCGTGTCGTTCAGCTTATGGATCAAATACGGATTGAACAAAAACAAGTGTTTGTTTTGCCATTATAAAGGCCGATGAGCTTTACAATTCCATTCTCACTAACAAGTTCTACGAATTACAAACGCCGGTAAAAATTAGTAAAAAACATACACCGTCATTGTATAAACAAATACAACTTATGTTTCATACAAATTCCAAGGATAAAAATTTGAACACCATAACGTTCCGAAATTACTTTAGGACTTTAGGATAGTTAGACAGTTTTAATTCATAATTGTGCATGCATGTGATATGAGTTGAAACCTCAAATATTTCATGAAAATTCATAAAAATGAAACAGTGTCGGGTCGATAATGCTGATGCCATCTTATTCAAAAGTTTCTCCCACATGCAAAGACGAGTCTCGTCCTCAACCGTTGCAGACTCTACTCAATCTCAAGTCATGCTTCACACACGCACACTATCATTCCACATACATTCAATGCCATATAAAAAAATAATACTTCACACTCACCACTGGCATCTTTGATGAGAAGATTTTTGATAACGGGACCCCCTTGCATCGTGGCCATAGTCACAAATTTTTTAATGAAATATCCACTCTAAATCCACCTAAAAAATTAAAATAATAACTTTTATTGCATATATACTTACTAAAACTCCAACTCACAACTCTAAAGTCTAGTGTTGTTTGACATACCTACTCTCTCTACTCTATATAATGTTTTATCAAATTATGAAGTTTAATCCCAGAATCAACCGTACTGTGCACTATGATACTCCGAAACCCTATTAATACTTTCTTTAACAAATTTTCACTAAATAAAAACAATCAAAATCTTAATAGTTTCCACGAAGTAAATGAAACTACAGTACGGACGGATACGGAAGTGTTCACACTCACACAGCCACCGAATGTTGAATGTGTGTATAGAAAAGTAGCAAACGACTCCAAATCCAAAGAGAGACAGAGAACAAAAGCGCATGGATATGCGGACTGTGAAATAACTTGATGAGTATAGCTGAGACTTTTAACACAATACGATAAAAAGTTGACTTATCAATGAAATTGAAATCAAACAATTCCCTGTTAATGTTGAATAAAATAATGAATGATAATTCTTTTCGATCTATAATTACAATTTATTGGTAAGGGATAGAAATATAAATGCACAGATTGAGATCGCTAGTAACCTTGTTTTAATATGGCTGACGCCCTCAGAAGGAAAGGCGGTTCATGGATTCAATCAAGTTTTTGTAACCTTTACGACCAGTCCACAGTCTTCGGAGGGAGGAACGGGTCAATTGAGACAAAATAGCACACTCAGACAGGAGTTCCAGGTCACCGGGTATTGGAAATTTTACAAAAATTTTAACAAATTTCAAGAGCTGTTCATCTGCTTAAGGGGGGAAACAAACTCAAATGAGCTTGGCGCCCGAGACAAGGGCAAAGGCTGGGTTTGCTGGTTGGACTCCCACCATTGGAGAAGAACGTGTTAGGAGGCGGACAATTTGAGAGGGAGGGAAATGGGGCCACGAATCAGCAGAATGACCCATACGTTCCATGCTCTTCATCTATTTGGAAAAAACATGCTGCGGAGAGACTCGCTTTTCTTTCTTTTTTTCCACATCCTACATTTCCATTCTCAATGAGACCACCAAACACTCGTCCCTCGCCATTCTCGACCTTATCCCTCTCTTATGCCCGCCCACTTCAATATCCATCCGAAAAGCGCTAACTCGTCCTTTTACTTTTGCCTCCTTTTCTCATTTCTTCGCTTTAAAACTCTTAGCCATGCAAACCAATGCTTTTAACCTCATACCACCGTGCTAACTTGCTAAAGCCGTGCTTTCATTCAATCATTCCATTCCTACTTTTTTTCCTCTAAAACTTGACGTGCTAGTTCGTAATTCCGACTTTTCCAACTTTGTCCCGCTCGTACTTTCTGTCCGTAAGGTGCCATCTGGAGCCAAAGTGTCTACTCAGCCCGTGTTGACGTTTAATCCTTACTCTCAAACTCTCAAATATCTGTCTACTACCAACTACTACCAAGTCAAGTAGATTTTACTGAATTCCTATCCTCACCACCAAATACATCCACATTCCTCATCACAAATATGCCAACAACTACTCTACATATGTACATGCATACTGCCAGACGACAGCCGTAAACTCACATCGGCAAGGATTCCCAATTCCCATTCCGTATCTCCTCATGTCATAGAGCCACGGGTTTTTCCTCTGGTTGAACCGTGTGTTCTCTGAACACCGACCGAACCAACGTTCATTCCTTCATTGTTTTCAAACTAGCTAAAATTCATAAAATACAACTACCTACTTACAAAGTACTACTTAAGTACGAATAAATCTATAATTATCTATTTTATTTCTACTACTTCCAAGTTCCAGCTCCTACAAATTGAGATACAAAACAAACACATTCCACTACGAGAGAGTCCTACTAAACACTAAATATCAACATCAATCACGAACCCTAATCTATTTTATTGACATTTGTAATTGTCGATAAAATTATATATTATTTACATCAGCTGGATACTTAGGTGGAATGTTCAAATTAGCATTTGCCATGTAATTCCTACTAGTCTGTCAAATGCATGCGGTGAGTTAGTAGAATGAGTTCTGGTCCTTCGGGTTGTCAATTGGGTAGATAACGTTTATTACATGTGCAATCAGTGCAATGTGCAATTATAGTTCAAGTGTATATTAATTATGTTTAGTTGTGGGCACTAGTCTAAGTAAGTCTAGTAATGACTAAAAATCGTAAGGCCTTTCAGTCACAAGTTGTCAAGAGAGAAAGGCAACTTTCAGCTTTATTCAAAATAAACTTAACTGTCCTACTATTAAGGACTGAGAAACAGAACATGTAAAATGTTGAATGTGTCAGTGATTTTGTAAATATAACTTAATTTAGTCCTCGGGTGATTGAATTTGATAATCTTCAAGTGTATCATCGAAGCTAAGCGAATGACGACGTGAATTTTCAAATTCATCTTTTGTTGTGCACTAATGACATAACAATGTTATCAGTTGTTGAAGTCGTCCTGGAGATCTGGACAAAAAAGTGACAGTGCAATGACAGAGACGGTGACGGTAATGAATTTTTGTTTCTTTGAGCCAATTTTTAAGTATATTCAAATTTTAGCTTTTAGGAGCTCATGAAAAGAAAAATTCAAATAATTGCAGATAAGATAAGATCAAAATTATAGTTTCAATTTTTTGTGTTATTACCCCCTCCCCTGCATCCCCATATTGGGTTCCGGTATTATCTGTAAATTTTTAATCATAGATCAGAACAGCACTTCACGTATCATTATGCATTATCATTATGCATTATTACAATTATTATTAATTGCAACTTAAATTATTGTTTTACTCAAAACAAATAGATAGTCATAATATAATTCTAGAATTGCAATTTTTTACATTTCAAATTGCATATTGTGTACAATAGTTTCAATTTTGTAAAATTCCTTCACGGATGATTCGGAATATTGTTGATTCCCAATTTAACTTCTACCTCGAAGAAATACTCGAAGATCTACTCGTATCCTCATTCATTATTACCATGCAAAAACCTCATGAAGCAGTTACTGTTTTATTTCAATCCCTTCAGTAATTAACTATGTAATTGAAGCCCCTAGATTCGCTCATGAGGTACATGATATGGATTGGATGATTAATATGTATTGATTCCAAAATCAGCACATTTCACAGACTGTAAGAGACAAGTAAATCCTAAGAAATAATTCAGACTGCAAGTGTTTCTTGAGTTGAGCATTGAAATTTAAATCACACATTTTTTTAAAATAAATGGACCATGGACTACAATGATACCATAACTATAATTTGGTAATTGTAAACGAACTTGGTCTTCGCTGATATATAGATAGATTCGTATTCAAACTTGTTCAGTACGTAATTATTGTTCTATTTGTTATTCCGTGCTACATTGCAGGTAATTCGGCATCTAGTGAGGGTTTTCTATTCAAACCGATAAAATACCATGTCAAGCGGGAGTGGAAATAGTAAGGAGAAAGATGGAAAAATCAACCATAAACTTCCGTCGCAGACTAAACAGCGGTCGGATTCTTCGACCTCTAAAGACATAAGACCGTTATTTGCCTTTGGGAGCAAACCTCCTAGTACGAAACCGCAAGTAGGAAAGCAACGCTTGCCTTCCGCTGGCAGACAGTCGGGTGCTATAGTGGATGAGTCGACCACCGGAAATGAATCTTCACCAGAGTTGGAGCAGTCAGTGACCGCTCTTAATATTCTTGATCTCCCTGAAAATGTGACCGAAACGTTATTTACATTCCTTTCTATGTCAGATTTGAGGAATTGTGCTCTAGTCTGTAAGCAGTGGAACGCAGTATTAAGTGATGAAAACAATGATGTGTGGCGGGCCAATTGTTATCGAAGACTTAGTCGTGAAGTTATTCATTGTGAATTGCTTTCTTCGTGCCCGACTTACAGATCTAAAGTGAGGGCGTTATATCATGCTTGGAATCCTCAAGACTGCTCAAGAAATGTTTTTGTGAAGCCTAGTGGGTTTACAATTCATCGGAATCCTGTAGCTCAAAGTACCGATGGTGCGCGAGGGAAAATCGGTAAAATAAAATAATTTTATTTTTTAAGTAATTGTTCTCGTGTTACTTTTATGTATGCTCCAACAGTCGACTGTATCAATTGTTTCATGTACTGTGGCAATTTCTTCCAGTACAATTAACCTTTATTATATACGAAGTACAGTATGGTTACATAAAGTAAGTAAAGAATCAGATATAATTCCTCGCTGGACTTGATTGTAATATAATGTGTGAAGATAGCGTATGTTCGTGAATAGTTGCAAATATATTAGGGTTCAGTAAATTTTATTGGGGTTTTCAAATAAAATTCGATCTAATTTCCTTACCTGAATGCCAGTAATTTAGAAGCAAATTTTAAATGAGTTATTAGTTAACCATTCAAAGGATTCAAAAACATGAATTTGAATTTTGAATGCTATGCCTGTCTTTCTTTCGCTTGTTTTGTTCATTGTTTCAGTATTGCTCGATCTCTGATCAATAAAACCAGTGGGGACCACAGTCAAAGTTTGATACTTATCTTTTCACAAATAGCGCTCAGGTTTTTCACCTCACGAAGCAATTTAGTCGGCAGGCTTTTCATTTTTTTTCTTAGTTATCTAAATAAATGTAGCTTCTCTATTAGGTCTTCCGCAATTTAATTCTAGTATCATTTTAATGAAACCAAAGTCTGAAAACTGAGGTTCAGCTAGTACGCTGCTATTAGTTTTGTAGTACCCTCATTGAATGATCTGGAATGCTTCAGTGACTCTGAGTTTTCATGTTTTTCCTCCCATCTGTTTTCAAAGCAATTTTAAGCTGATTTTTTGTTTGGTCGATCCGGGTCATCCTGTTTTTGGAATATTGTTATACTTTCTTAGTGGTCCGACCAAGTGATGTCATTAATTAAATTGATTTAGTTTTTCTTGATGATACTGCGACTGCGAGGGTAACTACTTATGGACTGGAGAGAGAGACATGACTTGGAGATGGCTGACCCCAGATTCTGAAGTATTATTTCTTAAAAACATGTTTAAGATATTATGTTCCTGCAAAATTAGGGATTGCGGATTGCTCGTGCTTGATCTTCGCGTCTGATTCAGTTCTTGCAGAGATGAGAAAGAATGCATTAATTAGAATTTAACGCCGGTGAATGAGGGGGTGAGGGCATTGCTGGTTGTTCACCTTCAAACCAAGCGAAGCTTGTGTGTTTAATAGTTTTTGTCAAATGCTGTCATGATACTAAAATCGCTAATTTGTCTGGTTAAAAATCTGTAACTTAAATCTGTAATTTATTACATGAAAATCGCTGAAAATGTTTGAACGAAACCCTGGCTGATACCAAAATTCTTAGCAATTTAATAATTTCTCAACTAATTATTGTAATAGTAACTTATTGTCAGGATAGCGCAACTATTTAGGTAGGTATTAGTGAGGAAAGCCAAGCAACGGCACTGAAGAACTAATTAGTCGAATTTTTATAACAAGGCAGATAGGCAACGTGTCCAAACAATTTCATGTTCCTGCTAATAAGTACATAAGGCAGGGTTTGGACACCCTGCTCATCTGACTAATTATAAGAATTTTACATTAGTTTTATAGTAACAGTTCCCATGATCCTCTTGTTATTGGAGAGGTCACTGTATTGTAAATTAATTTGTAAGGACGAATTTCACTAACAGAATACTTTGGATTTGTAGGTTTTAGCAAAGGACGTCACTGCTGGGAAATTGTGTGGGAAGGTCCACTAGGAACCGTTGCTGTCGTTGGAATCGCCACCAGACAAGCAGAAATGCGAGCGCAGGGTTACGTAGCACTACTGGGTCAAGATGAGCACTCATGGGGATGGAATCTTGTTGAAAATTATTTACTTCACAATGGTGACTCTCAGGGCAATTATCCTCTTATAAATAATGCCCCAAGATATCAGGTAACTTCAATTTTTTAAAAATCGATGAATACAGAATGTGATTTGATTTAGAACTTTAACTTATTTTTATAGCATTTTTATGAAGCTAAAATGTTTCTACAATGTGCATTAACTGTTGGTATTGGAATTTTTGCAGGTGGGAGAAAAAATCCGGGTTATACTTGATTGCGAAGATAATACCCTCTCTTTCGAAAAGAACTATGAGTTTTTGGGGGTCGCATTTCGAGGACTGCCAAAGCAGGAATTATTTCCGTCAATATCAGCTGTATATGGCAACACAGAAGTATCTATGGTATATCTTGGGCCCCCTCTCGATGGCTAACAAAACAATACTGGAGTATGTAGGAATGTGAGCAAATTTATTAAATTAAGCAAATAATTGCTTGAACAGTTATGGAGCAATTGTTATATTCGCACTTAACACAAAATACATTTGTGTAACTGATACGTACTAGTCATATAGGTAACGCTTACTTTAAATTTCCACCTGCTTGTAAAGTAACATGACCTGAAATAATTAATTTCAAGTTGAAGGTCAAAAACATTTTGTACGAATTACTAAGGTGAAATCCAATCTATGTCCGGTGGGGTTAAGCAGTTATTTTTATTTTAAATATAATTTATACCAAATATTGTTTGTGTTCAACAAAAGATGGACTGCCAACAAGTTTTCCGCTAACTCTAATACATTTTGTATGCACTTCACGCATTTGAAAACGTACTATTTATGTTCTAATTCAAATATAAGTCAAATTAAATATATGATTTTGCTTAACTTTATTTATTTTTATTTCTGAGAAATATCTACTTAGGTACGTATTATATTTTTGGAGCTAATAATTTGTAAATCTAGCTTTAGTATGTTGTGTAGAAGCTAATGTGCACTGGTTAGGACTTTAAGTGATTTTCATTCTATCAAAAAGGAATATTTTTGTAAATCAGCTATCCACTGTTTTTAACGTTTATTGCAAGTTTAGTAATCTCACCTTTCGTAGCATGGGCATATTGTTGTTGCAGGAAGTTTGTTAGGTATGTAATGCCAAGTAGTAGATTTAAGAGTATTTTGTTATGCTCAACTTATTATACTTTGCCTTGTGAGAATACAAAACCTACATTACATGTACACGAATATAGGAAGACAGTGGTTACAACTTACAAAAGAACTATTTAGATAAATTATAATATGTAGATGCGACGATATTTCATTTTCCAATTTACTCCAATTGATCTTCAAATTATCATGTACAAATGAGATACCGCATTTTCTTAAATTCGGAAGCAGTAACCATTTTCTGCTTTCCAGGTCTAAAATATATTCTTTAATGCTGGCTTGCAGTGTATTGAATGTAATTGGTCGTGGTTGAATCAAAATCATCATTGAAACAAAATATTTAATTTCTTATCGCAATTCTGTCTTCTATTTTTGATTTTATACATAAATATAAAACTCATAGAGATATAGCATAGGTCTGAATGGTTAACTCTTCATCGTAAAAAACTCACCAACTTCGTGATCTCAGTTACGTTACCTGTAATTTTGCTTATAATATCCTGACAGTTATTTGAGCTCCAATATTATGCATTAGTTTTGTCATTATTGTATTGATAAGATTTAATAATGTTACTAAGTAGGCATTTGTGATAATGTGAGTGCACATCATTCTAAATTTTAAACTAATAATGAGTGGTATGACTTTAAATATTTGAGTTGAGCGTGTACTTTTGATTGTTGCCGAAAATTTGTTGCTCGCTGATTTTATAATACTGATGAGTACGATTAATTATGTAACATTTTTAGAATTAAGTATTTAATACACGCTAAAAATGCGTTACATTTTTGACTAAATGATGAAACTTCAAAGATCTTATTGTTTTAATGATATTAATTTTTTTGGCTGCCAGTTTGGAATTTCTCCTGAAGTTAAAAAAAAATATAAAATTCCTTGTGCTGGGAGTGAAACTAATCTAGTCAGTTCAGAAGCTGTATTAATTTTGTGTGCAGCTATTTCTGTTTTGCACGAATATTCAATAAAGCATAAAATTTTGTTATATATTACATCATGTGTTGTAACGTATATGTTTATTTTTGTCATGCTAAACGTTTGAAACATCTTTTGCTAAAGTAATATAATACACTCATTGATGCAATTATTATTATTATATTTCTTGCTGATGACTGGCGAGAGCCGATGATGGTATGAGAATTGCTGTAGCAAATAACATGTAAGTCCACATTTTGAGTATTTGACTTATTAATACATGCCTTCCTCGACAGCCAGTGTGAACGATTATATTATTGCAGTTTTACAAAAAAATTTAAAGTTGCATTCATTTCTTCGCATTTATTGATGAAACTTAATTGGTTGATTGCGAAGTGATCTAGGTACTTATTATTGTTAGTAGATTACTATACTACATGCATTCATACTTTCGGCTTTTACTGTCTTTAAGCTCTAATCCAAACTCTAACCATTTAACTGGAAGATTTTTATTGAATAAAATGCAATATTTGTATGTTTCTGATCTATTTTTGATACAGTACAAAACATTTTTGTAGTTTGAGGTGGTAAAATAAAATTAGAATAAATGAGAAATGGCATGAGCGATCATTCACGGCTTTGATACTTTCGTTGAATTCCAAGGAGTAGTGTCTTCTAGTCCTAGACTTTCCCAGAACATCACTCGGCGTTTATAAGGATTATTTACCATTTTAATATTTGTATTTACTTGCAAAAATTTAAAGCTGGAAGGATCCTGGACTGCATCCCAAATTTTTGTTGTTTCACCATTTACATTTGTGTAAAGTGGCTCGCTGTCGTAATTTAGAATACGAAATTTATTGTTACGGGAAAGTCATGATTCCTCTAGTTTAAAACAATCTGTACGTATATTTAAATTCATATTCTTACTTTGTACTCGCAAAATTGTACAACAAGCTTCCTAAAATTTGGCTTAAGTCATACTCTGGTTCGGATCTCTTGTATCCATCTGAATAAATTGATGCATTAAAGTAGTAGTAGAGGTCTTCGCAGTGGCCCAATCCTGTAATGTACACGACTTCCAATGTTTTAGTGTATATTTAATTTATACTGAAGCAAAAGTATAGAAAGAGTAAACAGTCCTGTGGTCCTGAACAGTCAGTTACAAAATGCAATACAATGAAGGATCGTTGTCGCTTACCCCAATCTTGTCGTGGTGCACCGTATAGACGTCCACCGCTATTGAATCTACCCTGGAACCCAAATAACATTGGATATGTGGGCGCGATCTCAGAGTGGGCTTGTATTGCCTTTTGAATACCAACCATGAAATATCGGTCTGTTGACATCTAAAATTAAAAACAGCACAATTATGCATATAGAGTTATCCGAGAGTTGCAGCTATAGTCAAGATGTAGCAGTATATGGAATACCACTGGATTCCTACGCCTTGAAAACTTCAAGTGAGTGCACGTACTTTGTTAATTGGTACACTTACTTTGCTCGGGAAATCATTAGGTGCGTCAATTGCCTTGGTGTCACCCATATAAAATTTCCATATTTTGTCCGTCAGTTCATCAGGATCGCGGACCAAGTACTTGTATTCTAGTAGTGTAGGCAGATATTTGTACATATTCCTTCGAATTAATCCGAAATTCATTGTCAGCCTAAGCACTATATACAACAGCAACACAAAATTGTATGTACCATTTAATTACTAAAAATTTTTTACATGGGTACCATGTTATACCTTAGTTATATGAATATACAGTGTGCAACTTACTGTAGACTGACGTATGCCCCTCTTGGGTCAAAACGCTAACAACCCAAGGTTTCTTTGCTACAGCTCCTCGTCTGTACGCCTCTTCTGTAGTCTCCGTAAGGAATGATTCGGGATCATCTGCAGACTCAATTGTAGGCGCAAATAGTACAATTGGGAGCGGTATCATCTCCTACAATTATATTACAATTAAACTGTAAATCAATACATCTAAACTTGCCCCATCCTGTGAGATCCTCCAAAATGAGACGACTTACAAAAAGTTGCATTTGATAGGCCACCAAAAAGGAAGGGTCCCGCGAGCGAATGCATTTCATTAATTTCTGAGTATCCTCTGAGTCACAAGCAAACAGGGAGGCGAGTTTACGTGTCCATTGTAAAGCATCTTTCCTCGATTGTACAGCCCAATGGATAAATCCGGAACCACTCATTGTGTATGCGTTTTGAAAGTAATCTCGAGTCCTATTAGCTACCATATGTAAATGAACCGAGCAACCGCCTGTGCTTTGGCCCATGAGGGTTACGCGAGATGGATCGCCCCCAAACTTGTCAATATTATCATGCACCCACTTCAATCCTAGTGCTTGATCCTTCAGGCCATAATTCCCTGGCGAAGCACTATCTCCCGTGCTTAAAAATCCTACATAGTATTACAAAACTTAAGTTAGTGGTCCTTCAAGTCAACGAAGCCAAATAATATTAAAGGTCTACCTGCTTAGAAATTAATAATGTGCTTATTATAGTAGACGATCGGCGTCCACACTTACCCAAAACTCCTTGACGATACGTCACAGTCACAAGAATGACGTCTTTATTCAGCAAGTATGCAGGCCCATACTCTCCTCCTCCGCCAAAATAATATGACCCTCCATGGAAAAATACAACTACTGGTAACAACGACTTCTCCCTACTACTTGGTAACTTGAAAGAGAAATAATTTATACCGTTCTATAAACAAGACTTTACATTTTCGCATTTGTGCCTCATGGTTTATATTCATTAATTTTGAAGGTTTGAGCGCAGACAACTTAATTAAATAAGGTCGCATTAGGTATAAACTATAATCACAAGAATATGTGTAAGTACAGCTACCTTAGGTGTGAAAATATTTAAATAAAGACAGTCTTCAGATCCCACTACACGAAATCCCCCAAGTGGGTTCATTTGAAGGCAATTCGGCTTTGTCTTCATGGCAGGCAATACACCATCCCATCCTGCTTTGGGTACCGGGGACTAGTTATAAATAATTATATGCAATAAAAATATAATATATTGTATACAAAAGCAGCCCTTTAATTTCAGATACAGTCGCCAATTTAAAGACTCTAAATACAAAAACTCAACCCTCCTATTCATGGGAATAAAAATTACTATGAGTTCTGTATAACGTCAAGATCGTTGTTATTCCGCACTTGTAGTAAGTGTGTGGCGCAAATAACTATAGGTTTCGCTCAGAGAGGGGAACATACCCGAAATCGTAAATAATCTACTGGAGGTTCCGCATACGGTATTCCCTCAAATGCAAATATAGCACGGCCGGACATGGTTCCCATAGTGTATCCTTGCACCTCCCCGCCGAATGTCTCCACAATCGGATAAGACTCACCGGTCCGGGTTTCATTTTTGTCCAGATTTCTATGTCCTCTCGTAGTTTGTTTGTCTTGGATGAAAGCCTCCGATGGAGCCCACTTGCCCTGACATGGAACTAAAGCACACAGTACATTCACTAAATATAGTCCACCGAACAATCCCATGACCGCGTGTCACTCCCTTTTCCCTTCCACTCGCGTCTCTCTGTAACTTCTTCTCTGCAATGAAATATACAGTAGGCAGAAAGTATATCTTTTAATTGGATCACCTCACCGAAACTGAACCTAATTCGTATGCGTGCCGTTTCCAACTGTTTCCTATATGTTGGCTTCGGTTTTGGCTGGAGATCGGAGATAATCAGTTGAAGGAATTTCTAGAGCCTATAGAGGTGTTGGTTGCCTGCCTGTTCACAATATGAGTTCTTAACTTTTGTTCACTTAATACATGCCGCGATCGGGAAAATGATTTATGGTGTAAAACCTGCTCTCCATACTATTCGATGTATAGTTTTCGAGGCAAACTTTCAGGATCAACTAGCAAGGAAAGTTGAGTTGAAATTGAATGTATATCAAGAGAGGAATAATTTTTAATTTTTTGTGTTCAGATAATGAAAAATTGAAGGAATGTCATGCTGGAGTTTGAGCTTAAAAAAAGCACTCACACTCAAATTCCATAATAAAGTCAACAATCATTCTGATATGTATATCAAGGTCTTGTTTTGTAGTCTTTTGTGATGATTTTATGCCTCCCTCACTTAAGTACTTCTTGCTTGAATTTGTTTATCCAGAAATAAGTGAATCAGCAGCAGACACGATGTACGTAACTCGAATTCACATGTCAATGTTAACGCACCTACACGTAATCTGTCAACCCATCTCATAAAATCCACCCCCCCCCCCTCCCCCCCAACAAACGCGCACGGAACAAACAACTAATTACTTCCAATGACTCGAAATAAATTTCCGGATGAAATTAAGCTTTACATATCTGTATCACTGTATGACACAAGAGTTTTTAAGTTGTGACTGTAACTATGTATAATAGTACCTACAAAAAATTTGCATCGGACTTGACTGTTCAGGTTCAGAGCCGAAGAATATTCCACTAGTTATACAATAATTAAGAACAGACAGTCCAGTTCCAATGTCAGGAGTCTCACTCAATGTGAATTTTATTTGACCATCTTCTCAGCAATTAAATCCATTGCGTGATAACATTTTGTTTTGTCCAGTAGCG
The DNA here is from genome assembly GCA_034695245.1 of Dicyrtomina saundersi. Lineage (NCBI taxonomy): Eukaryota > Metazoa > Arthropoda > Collembola > Symphypleona > Dicyrtomidae > Dicyrtomina > Dicyrtomina saundersi. The sequence continues at coordinate 3,704 of JAQFZE010000335.1, read as the reverse complement.
AGCAAAATGGCATATCTACTTAGGGCACGGATATGGGATTTCTCATAGTTATGATAGTAGCATTTCATACTTGGGACACAGCATACTTACTTAGGTTGTTGAGGTCCCAAAGAGTTTCATGTTGATGTTATGTGATTAAACTTTATATTTGGTTCACTACGTGACAGTCTGAGAGCTTGGGAATTGTTCTAGATTTTATTTCGTTGATAGCCAGTCTTACTATAGTTCTATAGTTCGTACGAATAACGCTTAACATGAATATTTATTTGTTGTAAATCTCATGCCTCAACATAGTGCGTGTAATACAACAGTAAGTTTGTATATTGTGTTTCATCTATATTATTAAGTAGAAGTTGGTGTATCGTCGTAAATCGCCACTGTTTATAAGTGGAAATAATCCACTGCCTTCATTATAAAATCAAGGGTGTTCTTCCCATGTCCACCAGGACATTATTGGAGACGGGAATTTATTTTAAATTTAAATACCCTTTCGGCTTCTATTAGAGCCGGGCTTTTATAAGATGATTTCTATGATATACATTTTTATAATTAGCTGCTTCATGCGTTTCTATCTTAACTATATCATTTCATTATAACAACGATACGTCTGACTAATTCAAAAAATTATTTTTGAGGCACACAAAATTTTTAACTAAATCCAACCAAATTAAAATTTTCGAATTTTCAAAAATCCTGAAATTACTTTTTAAAAACAGTCTAAGGATTTAAAAGAAAATCAAGTGTCATCAAAATCGGATAAGAATTGTAGAAGCTACCCAGGGTGTAAAAATTTCAATATTTTTTAAAGGCGGACCTCTGTGACGTCGGTGCTAATAATATAATACCGCTGGCTTGATTTCTAGTATTACTTACAAAGTTTCGTTCTTGTGGTCGTGGAACACCTAGTTGGTCAAGAAAAAAACGTTGTCACAGAATGGCTTGCATGGTTTGTAAATACATTGGGGTAATGACGAATACCTACTTCTTTTTTCATTAGTCTGCTTCTTCTCAGGTTCAAGTTGAAAGGGATGGGAATTCTAGGAAGATTTTGTCACAATGTCAAGGACTTTAACGTTATATTTTTTAGGCTAACCAGAACTCAATATCTGCATGCCCTTCTATTTCCGTGTTCCATTTCATCATATGCCTTCAACATAAGGAAACATATTAAAATGTATTCATTCAAATAAATAATTTATTGTCCACGCTGCATTTAATATAGAATAAGCTTGATTTCTTATAAAACAATGTACGCGTGGCAAAATCATTTAAACATCCACATCCCAAATCATGAAAAGGTGCTGTGTTACTATAAAATGTATTTCTGAAACATCGAAATAACCGTATAGATGTGAGTCGTACTTAACTTCATATTTTAGATCATATTTTTCAGTTACCCCTCCCGCGATTGAATCATTTAGCATTATTAGCATTATTTCTTATAACTTGTGTTTGTGCACGTCCACCAGTTAAATTAATTCAAATTTGCAGGAGCTGGTGATGTCGTGAGAGCGAAGCCATGCGTGTCGGCATAGAAAAATATGTTACTCTGATCTGACGATATCGACAGTAAAAAAAAACGCTTGTTTCACATGACAATAATTACATATTAAAGGCTGCATGCCAATTGGCGGTGAGGGGGGAGCCACAAGGCGGTTAATTATGGCGTAACGCAATACGCGGTGTAGGCTTTTTGGGCAAATAAGCGGTGGGACAATAAGCGGTCTGGTAATTCCAATCGTCACTTTATTATTGTTTTTTTTAAGAAACAAGAAAGTACATATGAAATATTAACTTGTTTGATATATTAAGTTAATATGAATAAGTAAAAGATGGATTGATGATGCACATTAAAATTATTGTTTTCGCTGGGCGTTGAGTTTTACAACTTTGCTGCAAGTGGAAATAAATGTCATTATTGAATGCTTAACTGCTAGTCCAAATATATATGCTTATAGGCATATCTCTTGAGAAAGGCTGGACATGTGCATGAAATTTGCATGAAAATACAAAATGTTTTTTATAAGTGCCAATAGTCACAAAATAATTCCGGTGAGAATTTCTTTATTTCCCTAACTGCTTATTGCGAAAATAATGAAGTAACAGCTTATTGCGTATCCGTTATGCCGTCAATTGGATTTTTTGAACCTCTGGATTTTAGCCTATCTTAAATAGTATGTTTTGCAAGCCCAAATAGTTTGTCTCTGTTCAATCGTTCCTATCTCACTGGCACTGACCATATTTTAGAGATCCACCTTGTGGGGCGTAGGAACTGAACTGAAAGAGATTGAAGGTATCAGGTAAGAACTCGAACACTACGTAGTAATTAACTATGTAGTAATATAACTAAAACACAACAATGTGCTTACTTAAATAGCCATACAAAACTGACTTTTCACATATCTTCGGCGAAGGACCAAGTTCGATCATCTCCATTCTGCACTAAAAGCAATTATGATCATCTCCATTTTCGATTAATTACGACTAACGCAATGCGTTAATGACGACAAATGTATGTAGAATGCATGCTACCGAATAGGAACAACATGTCGCATATCAACATGTCGGTGTATTATCACGGTACCGTCATTACTTGCACCCGACTTTCTCGCACCCTCATAATTCGCCCCCGAGGATCTCGCACCCACGCCACGCCAGTCGCACCCTGTCACATCTCGAACCATCGTCAGTCACACCCTGGAACAACTCGCACCCGTTATTGTGCAGATACAATATGCAATAATGTCAATTTATGGCGATTATGTATACTACCTACTTACTAGTTAGTCAGCTATGCATATAAGTAAGCATCCCATTAGTAACATCAATTCTAAGGGTCAGTACAAACTCTACAACAACACATGCAGGTCCTGCTGTGAACACCGCCCTACCAAAACGACAGCCCAGACGTCCAAAAAATAGTGATTCCAGCAAGTACTGATGAGCTGGCTTCATCAAAGCGAATGAGATTTCATGATGTACTTACACAGGAATGTTAGATCCACAATTATTTTGTACAGACTGCCTATGTGAAACTTTTTTTTCATTCTTTTTTTATCATTCCAACATTTCCAACAATATGTGTTCACAATGAATTGACAAGCATTAACAATTGACATTATTACGTATAATGGCTAGCGTATCATTATTTTAATTTACAACAACTTACTATTGTAATTGAAATACGAAATGCATTATGCCTTACCATATTTTCATGCTCATGCAGTCATGCTGTAGTCTGACAATGCACTACTCGTGCGACTCGACGACATCAAGTAGCTAAATAAAGTACGATGTCAAGATTTGCCTACATAATTTTTAAAGCAATTCCATGGAAATTTCAGATTTCATACCCGGAAGCTATTTGAGACCCAGATGCTATACATTCCTATTTTTGGCTTGCCGGCCCGTTAGCTAATCGAGTCCGGGTAATTAATTAAGCGCAGGGAATTAATAGGATGTAAACACATTCTTTAAAGCACATTTTAGCAAGTTTTTGATTTCCTACGCGGAAGCTATTTGAGACCCGGAAACTATTCACATTTTTGGATTGTGAACCCGGTGGCTAATATCTCTAAATAATTGCGCAACCGGGTAGTTTCAATTTTCCCCTGTCATCAGCTTAACCATTGCGTAAATAGCTATCTTCAGCATGGGATGTCATCAGTAGCCATAAGCAGACCCATTGACCATATACCGATGAC
>JAQFZE010000334.1:0-29317 GCA_034695245.1 Dicyrtomina saundersi | reverse complement strand
ATTACCTACACCACTCCGATTTAAACTTCAATGTGACTTAATATCCTACCTTACTTCGGTTTGTTGCTTCCTATAATTTTGTATTTTTAAACTTAAATCATTTTTTCTACTTTAATAGAATTATTATGTCTATATGTATCTATAACCTATACTTACTCCGCCAATACTCGAATCGTGATAAAAATAAATGATTAAATATTTTTAAAAACCAACGTTGAACATTAGCATCTAATTTGTATACTCGATGGGAAAATTAGGAATTAAATAATATAGGGTGGGGGTGCATTCTGTTGCTAATAAAATGAAACATATGGCTAATACAGGATATAATGCTTTGCGATATTGTGATTAGCAATTGATATTACTGTATAACTATACGATCTGTGTATGATTACAAATGGCGATTAGGATATCCTGTGTGTGTGTGTATTTCGACAACGATGAGGATAGCGATGGACGCTTTCTACTCAGGATCATCAGCATTCCATATGCAATATGCAAATCTAACCTGAAGCTAGCGTCATCGCTACACTACCAGGACCAGGACCAGGCAGGAGTACCAGCAAGAGAGGAATAGGAGAGCAAAATATTTTAGAGGATCTTCGATGACGATGATGACGACGACTGCTTGAAGCTCAAATGTTTGACGACGATAGAGATTTAAAACATTGCTCCCCATTTGTTCCAATTCTTTCATCAAGCAGATTCTAAATCTAAAGCATAGCTAGTGTTTTAGTTGACTTGTCGAAGTCGAAGTTTTTTTTTCTTATATACTGCGTACAACTAAGAGTTGAGTCATACTATTTGAGCCTTTTTCCGATTTCGAATCTCTTTTACAGAACCTACATACTTAAAGCTAGATGAATATACTTACAGTCTCGTCTAGCTACTGTAGCAGTAGTACACTTTCTTTCTACAAGTAAAACCGTCCGTAGCCCAAGCCCAAACCTATAACCGTCTTTATTTTCTTAATTCTACTCTAAATCCGTGATGTTATGTTGTAATGTTATCCAGTCCATTGCTGCTGATATTCGTGTTCTCACAAAAGAAACGTCTCAAAAGTCTTCTCGTCCCAAATTTAATGTAAAAAGCTATGAGAACAAGTTCTATTCCTTGGGCTTCTCGGATCCAAAAGATCCAAGGAAAAGTATGGTGTCGTGATATGTGGCAATATGGTGGCAATGGAAATGCATATGAGACCATATGCGCTACTATAACAGAATATAATCTAGACACTCTTTCACAGTTATATAGTAAAGTTTTGTACGTACGTACAGTTTTGCTCTTGTTCTTGTTACTGGTCTCTTGTTAGTTTGTTCAGGATCTTAATGGGAGGGAATGCTGTTGGAAGAAAGATATGCATGCAAAATTATTTACTTTAGAATCTCAAAGTAGGTTTCACACATCTCACATGAGGACCAAAACAGAGACCGAAAATTTTTCATTCCTCTTTTTCTTTTACATTTTACTTTACTACTTGCAAAGTCTGCCAAGCCAAAAAAGCGTCATCTCCTTCCAAATCCAAATCCAAATCCAACAAACTCCCTTCTACTCCAACTTCGAAGTCAAGTGCATATTTTTGGCAATGGGGAGCATGTCTTCTTTCCTACGAGTCGAGTCTTCTTGAGTCCTGAGAATATTCAAGAGAACCATCTTTTTTGCATTATCTATTGTCCACCATCAAAGCATATAAAGCATACACTATACACATTATACATTACATCATATAGGTACGTAACTCAAGAATTATAGATAGAATAGAGAGAGAGAGAGAGAGGGCCACTAAGAAAATTAGAACATGTCACACTTTACGAAAAAGTCATCCATATCCAAGCCATCCAATCGTATCCGCGGAGTTATCTGTGCAGCCCGTAAAAACCGTATACGCATATCAAACTGAACATGAACTCATCACCAAACCAACCAATACCATGTTATCTATATACTTCCACGCAAAAGTATTTTAAACATGTACCTATATATATACAACTATGCAGAATAAATATTATTCAAATTTAAAGTTTGGAATCATCTCCGCATCTCATCTGATAATGTTGAGAATAATACCATTACTGTCCAATTCTAATTATCCATTTCAAATTATGAAATGTAACCAAAAACCAAAAGACCATAAGACATGAAAATAGAAATGGGTGAGTGAAACAACCTTTTTTATATTACATACATGTAGATTTTTCTTTCACATCATAATAGTTACATACGTACGAGATCAGACCTACATTAAAAAATTAAAAGTAAAAAAAAAGAAGATTTTCTGCTGCACAGAAGAAGCGCTAATATATAGGACAGAGGTAGCGTTTAATGCTGAATTATGATTCTGATTCTGATTAATAATGTAATTATTTGATGGCTATATGACTATTGCATTGGTCTAGGTTACACTATTACTTTGTGATTATATGATATATAGACATTTTTGAATTGGACTTTTAACATGAAAATTGGAGAATTGAGAAAAATTACGACAGACTCTCTGCATGCATGCAGTTAAATGGCTAGTGTGAAACTGTGAATGCTTATATAATGTGAAAACGCAAGTCGGCAATAAGACCGAAGACCGAACCGAAGAAGTTGATGCCTTCTCTTGCCTAATATTAGGATTGAGTGGGATGTGCCATCAGAAAGTTACAAAATTAAGTCAGCTGCATGAGTATCACTATCAATATATAGTAAAATAAAGCATAAGCCTATGCACAAGACATTTATACTCCTATTAATATCTATTACGGAAACTCTATTTCTATTATTATATACATATAATGAAATAAAAGTAGGGAAAAGGATGAGGGAGTCTTTACGTGGTGGTGGTTCGTAGTAAGAGAATGTTGAATAAGAAAAGATTATAAATTTGTATTTGTAGTAGTGCCAACCAGGTAGTAGCTATCCAGCCAGACACTTTATTTACATTTTATATGTGAAAAATGTATAGTTTTTGATTATGGTATATTTAAATTTCTAGACACGACAAGATATATATGCTGCATAGCGCAGCGGCCGACTAACTTCCGGTCTTTGTATTTGGAATCGAACGAAACCGAAAACCGAAACTTAAAATGAATGAAAAATGTTATATACATAGGTAACGTAAAATTATAAGCTGAAAAAAATTTATATTTTCAACCTGTACGCTTTCCTAACTGCTATAGTTCCTACTAAATATTGATACTCTCATATTTATTTACCTGCGCATAAGTGGATTATTAGCACGGACAAGAAATGTGGCTATAGGTACATATAGCCAGAAATATCAACAATAATCTTTTGGCATGACTCAAACTTTGAAGGAAAAAGTTGGTCAGGAGGCATATAGGATATTGTAAACATGTTTGCATTTGTAATTAATACAAATCATCTCCATTGCCATCCTATAGATTCAAACACACTAATGGGGTAGTATATATAAGTAATGACAGACACATCATAAGAAAAACAAAAAATGACTACTATATAACACGGGCCGGGGCTCCAAATGACGACAAAACAGCTCGCTAGTTAGGATGCGTCATCAATATCCAATACATAATTACATATCGTCTGTGAAGAACCAAAATGACCCATATCCAATTTAAGCTAGAATCAAAATGAGCTATATCATAAAAACAAAAAAATAGGTAGAAAAAAATGAGAAACATCAGTAAAATGTTAATTAAGAGTTTTTTAAAAGTTCAAATTGTTCTATTTACATGTTTTTGAAAATTGTGAAATGGTCTATTTACAGGTTTTTGAAAAGTGCAAAATGTTCTATTTACAGGTTTTTGAAAAGTGTAAAATGTTCTATTTACAGGTTTTTGAAAGGTGGAAAATGTTCTATTTACATGTTTTTGAAAATTGTGAAATCGTCTATTTACATATTTTTTAAAAGTGCAAAATATTATATTTAAATGCTTTCAAGACATGTTTCAATATTTTTGTAGATAGTGGATATTGTTTTTAGCAACAAATGGATATGGGTCATTTTGGTTCTTCACAGACGATATAGTAAAATATAAAATATTTCTACATTATTGGCTGGTCGCTATTTTTTCCTTTTTGTTTTTGTTTGACTTGGGATCCGGGGACACAGATCGTCGAGAGTCGAGGGCCAGGTTCACACAGAGTAATTACCTACATTGGATTGAAAATAGAGTGACCCACGGGAAAATGTTAGAAATAGAATTTTGAAACAGGACTATGTACCAGTATACATAAAGCTTTTTAAGGTTCTCCTTAATATATATGTATATAGGAACTATTCAAAAAAATATGGTAGAAAATGTTTCAGAATTTTACATGGAAGCTTCCAAGTAGAAGTAACTGAACTTGAGGCAGACCCAGACCCAGACATCAACGATGTGGTGTTCAGACTGCGAGAGATTCCGATTGAGATTATGAGATGAGGATAATATCATGGTCTATGATCTGAAAAGAAGCAAAAATTCTTGACATTTATACAACGCTCTTATTGTTAGTCTTTCCCACTGCTCTCCCTTTCTTGGTCATAGCTAACAACCTACATTGTAAATTACAATGGACTAACATGGTGAACAAAATTATCTCACACAAAATATCATCCTCTGAATCCAAATATCATCCTTTCACATATTGAATAAAATAAACTGCATCGGCTCCCGAGATCGAGACTGCAGGGCTAAAATAATACATAATACATACTAATACTGTACTTTTACTACACTAATACTATATAGTACAACTTGCTTCATCTCGATCCCCTGTCTTTGTCTCCAATTTTCAATTCTTTTTATCATAGGTACACTATATGCATAAAGTAAATAAGACGCCGAGGGCCTGAAGCCGAATCCGAAGCCGCGAGGGCGAAACGGAAGAACCAAAGGAAAGATGAATTTTTGTATGTAAATGTAAAGGGAGATCGAACGTGTTATGTCTTAAGTTGGCTGTAAGTCCGTTGTTGTAAAATGGTGTTGGTAGAGTTGGATTTTAGTAGAGTGTGATCGTGGGTCTTCCCATAGAATCTTTTGGCTGTTGACGATGATGTGACCGGGTTCAGTTTCTCAAGCAGGAAAAGGAAAAATGTGTAGGGTTCAGAAAATTCGGAGAGGAAATATAATGAGAGAATGAGAGAGAGAGTTTGAGTGGTTGACATAGTGTGAGACTGTGAGGGAGAGAGAGAATCGGGTGCGAAAAAATGGTAAAGACCCACTAGAATTCACCACGATTTCACTAAGCTTTCGGATTTCGGCTCAGAGCATTTAGAATCATTCGAGCTCCCGGGTAAAAATAGAATGGAGCGGACCTTATAAGGTTGTACCTTCAATTCTATTTCTGCTTTAGCCTCAGTTCCGTCTCAACTCCGATACGTTCCAGTTCCTTCTCTCGCGGACTATAGGTAGGTTTCCTTCATCTCTTCTAATTCTCCAGTCTCTGCTTCAACTTCTTCAGCCGTGTAAATCCACCAAAATATTCCATTTTCCTTTCAAAAATATTATATAAAAATCGACAGTCTTTTTCCACAAGGAAATTTAGAATAAAGAATTAACTCTAAACTGTTTGTTCCCAAATTTTGCATTGTAAAAAAAATATCAAAATTCACAATAGTTTCGATTAAATTCTTAATTCTTGTTTGTTGAAACTGAACCGAACCGAAAAAAATATTAAAACGTGAAGACTGTGATTTTACTCCGATTGCGATTAACTAGTTAAATAAAAAAAAATACTGGACGAATACGTAAGAATTATACGTATGCGACCGCGTACACAGCGTTGAAGGAACGTTTTCCAATAGACTTATAAAGTTCCAAAGTTCTTTTATTCCTTAAAATATTGGAAATAATATATGGTTTTGTGTTATTTTTTTCATCCCCTGTTACAAAATGTAAAATTATGAACTGTTTTTTTGTCAAAACCAAATCAAAATTTTTAAATAAAGTAATACTTTTCTGTCGTAATTGAAATGAGCGTCTCCCTCTCCTTCAGTCTAATAATTTCCGTGTATTTCTTTATACCCGCAACTTATACATGACGATTGTAATTTTCATATGTAGCGCTCTGGCGCGTGTTCTCAAAAACTTTTTGAAACCACGAAATACAAAATGAAAACATACTTAAAGCATGGAAGGAGACAAGGAGGGTTATTTTATTATCTCCGGGATAAAATTGTGGAGTCTCCAGTTACTTACGTTTCAATTACATAATTTTCGGATACCATTCGATTCCGTTTCAACAACATACATATATAGCTATAAGGGGCAGTGTGTGGAGTTATTTTTAAGAATGAGGAAATAGGGAGAATTTGTTGATCTGAAAGATGTGTGTGGGATTTTGTGTTGGTTGTTCAGATCGGGATTCAGGAGTTGACTGACTAGACGGTTGGAAGGAACCACCTTTAGACTTCTTCACGGTAACACAATGGCGGACGACGAGGTAAGGTAAGTAGTACACACATATTTCCAAATTTTGAGAATTATTTTTGAAATTTTGAGAATTGAAATTTTGAATTTCAACGAAAGTGAAGTTTAGGACGTAAGGATTTTAGAATCATTTTGAATTTTTAATGATTTATTTAACTATATGTTAATGTCTTTATGTGTCGTTTCCTTTTACCACCATTTATACTACGTGAAATTGAATATTTTTAAAAAACAAAAAAGAATATTTCACTATTTACTGTCCTGTGACTGTTCAGTCCTTTGTTCATGTATCTTTATTGTTTATTCCTGTTACTCGTTCTTGAGTGGTGCTTAATATATAATGTGAATTTAATGTCAAGCCAAATTTTTGATGACAAATTGGGATTTGAATTTGTTTTCTTTTTTTGAAGATGATAATCTGATTTTTGAAAATCATCTGAAATTTTTCTCTTGTTATAGGAAAAGATTGTTCAATCGAAACATACGGAGTTGTGTTTTGTGCCTTTGTCCTTGTGCTCATATGTGCATTCCCTATATATCTTCCTCTCGCTGCTTTCTTCAGTATTCAGTGTTCTCAAAAAACTGAAAAGTTTTTTTTTCATTTACAAGCTTTTTATTTTGTAAACCAAAATACAAAACAATAATTTACTTAAACAAAACAAAAAAAAATAGGGATTTTAGTAAATCAATGTTGTTACTCACACACGCAGATATACTTAGAATTTTAGCGTTTTTTTGAATAATCTTATGAACTTCACAGTCTCTTTTGTTGGCTTTATAATTACTCAGTATTTATTGTTTAAGCCTTTTAGTCCATATCCTAATCGATATTTTTACAAACATTTTTTTGTCTAGTACTTTGTTTCAATAGAACGCTTTAAATATTTTTGAGAAAGAGAATTGAAACAATTTTTTTTGGAACGATAGAGATTTTTGAAAAAATCTGTGAAGACAGATTTTTAAAATTATCGTTAATTAATTTACTCACCTTCCTGATGCTGTACAACAAATCAGAACACAATCAATGCCCTCATGAAACAGACATGCATTGACTGACAACCAATTTGTCTTGCCAAGATAAGTGGTCTTTTTTATAGTTTGTAGAGACGTGCACCCACGCCTGATAATTTTGCTCAATACGTTTTTTTTTTCAATTCCTATACGAATTGGTAACCAATATCATGATTCACTATTTTGATTTAAAAATACTTTTTCTTGTACTATACTTTATTTGGCTTTGTTTGGTTGAAGAGTATAAGTACATGGCTATATGTAATGTAATATAGTCTGACTACTCATTAGGCAACACACTTCAATGCTGTTTTACATTTAAATACTTTTTATGCTGTCTGACTCCACTACTCTTATTAACAGTAGTGTAGGTAATCCTAATTGTAGTATGAATCCGTATCACCCCTGCTTTTATCTGTTAAATGTGCTTTTTTTACTGCCCTTTTATATTTGTCACCTTCCACCAAAGCTTAACGCTTCATTTTTGTATAATCATCTTTGATTTGAATTCTTAAATTGTAATCAAACTGCACTGTATGGTTGTACTGCCAATCCTATTTTGAATTATTATTGCTATTTCTTTTTACATAATACGATTCTGATACCTTTCGAAGTGGTTTAAACTTTAAATTGAAATTAATTCAGCTAATTTCAGTTATTGAGTATTTACTATTTACTGTGAAGATGACGAATTAATTTAGCATGTGATACAATCCAGCCTTCCATTTTTAGCTGCCTTGAGTCGATTTGAAAGCAAGCAACAACGTTGTTCCAAACGTTGAGCAGTAGCCATTTTGATTGTGTGGGGAATAAAAAGCTATAGCAGCAGAAGTGGTGTCGTGCTTGTTCTGTGAATCGTTTTCGTGATGCTATACAAGTGCAAAGGCTTATTGCCAACAATATTTAAATACACGGCATGGTCTGTCCGAAGCTTTTAGCCGAGAAAATTCGCTTGAATCAACATCCACAAGTCGAATATGTTTAACGGTTCTTTCGACAAGAATTATAATCTTTAAATTTGAAAGGGCAGATACTAGAACTGTTGCAACGCTCAGACCACGACCAAATGCTGAAGTTCCGCTATTGCAAACTAGACAATGAAGTCTTGTCAAACTTAAACTTAAATGATGATCAACTGTTTAATCGATTTTTAATTGCGTTGTTGCTTGGTGGAAATTATAAATCAAGTCAGTCAAGATCCAATCCAGAGCCTCCAAAAGTTTATTATAGATTTTTAAAGTTTTTTTTTTGAAATTTTGGATCCCATTGAAATTTGACCGAGTTGATTACAGCTTAAATATTTTTGAAACTAAAATTTAATGCAAAGTAAATGATGTACAAGTTCTATCATGAGGTAGTTTAAATGTAGGAGGAAACTAATTTATTTTCGGGTTGTATTCTATTTCAGGTTGCAGCGCGAAAACGCTTGGAAGAAGTATTGTTTCTATCTATATATCTATTCTTCCTTAATTTTTCCATTATGTTCATTATTATTGAAGGAATTTGAAGCTTGCATGTTCATTAGAATCTCCAGATTATATCGTTAGACAGAAATCTCATTCGATGAATAGAAGTTGCGTCATAGCTGAGTAATTTTCTTTCGTTGTAGAAACTGTGCTAGTTACTTTTAGGTCTACCTAAATTAAATTTAAAAATGCTTTTTGTCATTATGTATACAACAAGATTAGAGTTTAAATTCTTTAAGGAAGTAGAAGAATCTCCCTGCGGTATGCCTTTTCGTTTGTATTCGGGTTTTGTTTGACGGGTCTGAGTCCTAGTTGTGTAATTCGAGACAATTCGAGATAGGGAAAAACAGTCAGCACATATTATAGCTGATGAAGAACAGTGGAGCTGCGTACTTACACAGAAATTTAACTTTGCTTCCAATATTATTATGGTTAGGTATATGTAGTGTCGTGTTTACAATACACGGAGCTAACAGGGAGGAATTCGGTATGTACATCTACATTTTGATGGAGCATCTCGTATTTGTCAGTTACTCGTTGAACGTTTGGCCTGTACAATATTATATTATTTTGGATGGGCGTCTATCCGTTAGTGTAGAGTAGCGGAGACATACATATAGCAGAGGCTCCTATAGTTAGTATCAGATGCTGTCTGCCTTCTATCTTCTATAAATGTAATCCACAAGAGGTTTATAAGAAAAAAAAAGGATCTAGATAGACTTTCGGATAAATTTAGATCGTCGCTTTAACGATGACTGCTTACCAGCAGGCTTTGAACCTTTTTCAGTTTTGTGTCTGTACTTCCACATATCTACGCTATATTAGTATCATCGCCATATATCGATAGCAATAGAGTTTCGAATCAGATTTTCATTTCCTGTATCTAAAAGCAATTTTTTTTCTTTGCCTGGCTGCGATATTACGTGTAGAGCTTAGCTCCTTATAACTTGATTGTTTTTTTAGGCATCACATTCTGTCACATGACTGCACTTATTAGGTATGTAGGGTAGTTAAAACATGGAATGTGTAATTCGAACCGGCTTCATGTTTATTAGAAAGGGAATTAAAAAGTAATTTAAAGGTACAGATCATTAGTGAGATCCAGAATTTCAATGGCAATATCAGTGTCAATTTGATCAGTCACAGATTTGGCTAGATGACTAATTGTACAATTCACTAGACGCGTGGGAGTTCAAAAATAGATGTAAATCAGCTAGTGTTGAGAAAAATGCCACAACAAGTGATTTGAGTCATTGCACGGTGCCATTTATAGAGGCTAGCGCACACGTCTTCTGTCGGCATTTATTTATTGTCAGAGTAAATCCACACTGTAGTAGCTCAGTTTTTTTTATATTAGACGAATGCCAAAGTAATACTTCTTTTTTTTTGAGAATTGTCAACAGCTATAGATGTTTAGTTCATTGACACTTGCATGTGTGCGCATTATATAGGAAGTGAAAGTTTTGAAAGCTATGAATTTTGACGTGGTTAGGGCTTGGGTCACATGCATAATTTCTCATTGAAAGATAATAAATTTACACTGGTATAATGTGGAACTATAAAAGGAGCGCAAGAAGAAACAAGCTTTCATCGATGCCAAGAAGGCTGAGGTCCGAGCTCGTCTTGAGCAGGCGGCTGCTCAAAAGAAGGGCAAGAAGGGGTTCATGACACCTGAAAGAAAGAAGAAACTCCGTCTGTTGCTTCGTAAGAAAGCCGCTGAAGAACTGAAAAAAGAACAGGAAAGGAAATCCGCCGAAAGGAGGAGGATCATTGAAGAACGTTGTGGTAAACCCAAGAACGTTGATGATGCCAGTGAAGGTATGAGAATATCATTTTGAATTTTCTTTTCCTATTCTCTATATTTTTTTAAGTCTTTAGACAAACAAAAATATCTATCATTTTATTTTATTCATTACTTTATAATCTTCTACTACTTACTACTGTACCTTCCTATTTTGTCAAAAGAATGATGATGATCTCCATTCAAATTTGAATTTTTAAACAACTACGAAATAATTTTACGGTAACAAAGGACAAAAGAAAAGCTAATCACAAGAAAATTTTTACTCAAATTAAAGAGATGGTATATAGTAGTCGGTTTTATTGATTGATTTCCTGATTCCTGTTTAGAGCGCCGTATAGATGAAATTAATGCAGAATTTTAGAGGGAAAAGACCAAAACCTTTTAATGCTACGCAATATTATTATTTGAGTCGTCGTTTTCGGATATTTTCATGAGCACATTGTGCTTTCAACACAACTGGAAAATCGAAATCGAATATCTAATGAATAGAGTAGATGTAGCTATGTACCCGCCAGGAGGCTAATTTATACATATGTAGTATTATAGTAATCTATGTAATGGTAATGGTAGCTGTAAGCCAATGTCAGCTGGAATTCTTTTGTGTAGAGTAGTAATTCAAGCTGGAATTTTTATGAACGTTTTTATACATATTATTTTCCTTCGTCTTAATAGTTGACACTCCGCTATTATTTTATGTAAGTGACTGATATCAGTATATATGCATATAGACTTTATACTTATGCCTATGACATTTTATAGGTATACCCATATATTACTTTTAAATGATGTGATCGGATATAATTGATGTATAATGCATGTACAGACGAAATGAAACAACTCCTTGAGAAATATCATAAGAACATTTTTGAACTGGAGGGACAAAAATTTGACTTGGAACACGTTGTTCGACGTAAAGATTTTGAGGTTAGACTTGTGAATCATATCCAATGACAGCCTCAATGTCAAAGTATTTTTTCATTTCTTTTTTAGAAAATTTTATTATTATCGTTTTCTCGTTAACAAAAGTATTATATTATGTAATCATTTATGATTTTATGCTTTAACTTTTATATATTTTATTTCGTTCAGTTTTCAGTTTCCGTTTAAACCATATATCGTAATCGTATATATTCATAAATCGTAATATTGTATATAAATAGTATCTATTTCACCAATATGAGTTATCATAGTGCTCCACACACACACAAGTAAATCCGTAAAGTATTCGTTTATATTCACGTAGTTTAAAAATATTATTTTAGTTATTTTTACAGAACAATAATAAATATTAATAATAATAATAGTAGCAGCATCCGTAGAGGGCTAGAGCTAGAGCTAGCGTATATACACACTAGTGGTGGCTAAATTTAGATTATTTTTTTTTATACCTTGAGTTCCATATCACACTCACTGCATGCTGTGTAGAAAGTATGACATTTTAGTTTTATACTACATTGTATTCAATTACACCTACGTGATTACATTGTGTAGGTTTTAAGTTTTCCATTGAGCTATATATATACTATATGAGTTTTTATTGAGTTTTTTAAAATGTGTTCAATTTCATATGTTTAAGATTTACAGTTTTACATTACATGACAAATATTATTTGAGCTTTTCCCTCACCTTTTCAAAAAAAAAACAAATAAGAATTAATTGACAAATTAATGAGAATAATTGACTTGTAAAATGTACATTGGAATCACGTTGAAATGTCATAAATAGACAGCATAGTGTTGAAATCAACATTTAAATTCATCAAAATTCTAGCTAATTTACATGTAAATTTATTCTTATCACGTAGGTTGTAAATTACGTACATATTTATAAAGTGTAGACGGGGGGAGAAAGAGCTGTGCAAATTGGTGTGCTTTAGTTTTACAAAAAAAAATACATCATTGAGTGTTCGAGTAGGTTGGTTGGAAGATTTCTAGGTTTAAACAGTTGAAACATTCCATGTCGAAAAAAAAGTTGTAAAATATTCGCCCACCTTTTCCCTTCTAATGTACGGGCAATTTATAGTAAGGTACAAGATGTATGTACCAGAATAGTTCTATATCCTGTACGCATATCGATATACAACTAATAAGGTAGGGAGGAAACTAGGGGAAATTTAGATGTCTCTCTCTCTCTAGAATGTAGAATGTAAATGTGTAACCCAGTAAAAATGTAAACGACAAACGTAACTTAACAACCAACTATCCAAGTACATACGACACGACATAGTTCTGCTAGGAATTAAATTCGTATTTCTTGCGTAATGCTGTGGCGTCTATATGAGATGAGATGAAACCCAGCAGCCCAGACCAGGCAGGCAGTCAGAGAATGAGAACCTTGGCAAAAAGCCGTGAAGAGGAAGTTAAACTAAGAGAGAGAGAGAAAAGAAAATGGTAGTAGTAGGATCCCGATGCGATGTACAAAAGTTATTTTGAACCCAATACTGTACCGTTTACAGTTTAAATGTGAAGATACCATATGAACAAGTACATGAGTACATGTTAAAGTTATTTTCATTCTGTTGAGAAGTTAACAGATTTAGAGTCAAGATGCTTGGAAGTATAGCTCTTGGTTGTGCTTATTTTCTTACATGTTCGGATCAACTTGGGCAGAAAGAGGAACAGGGCAGGGAATATAACAGAACAGAGCCCGTAAATGTTTTTAGACTTTCACGTATTTAACCAGTTAGATTTTGCAAACTAGATCGAAACTTCTCTTCTCTCGCTCTCTCTATTTTTGCATAATCTTGATTATGTAGTAATTATGTACTATAGTATATACATGTCTAGAATTCTAGAAATTAGTATGTACATATATCGTAAGTAGGTAGGTTCTGAGATATTATGGATGTAGGAGAGCATCATCATATGGTTAAAGTTAATGTTAAACCCTTTGCACAGTAACAGCGATGGAGGTTAAAAATTACATTAAAGCACACACGATATAGCTGCACATCATTCCAATTTGAGTATAATAATTTTGCCTGTTTCGCTAATTTTTAATACGCACAGCAAGCATGAGATTATCTTTAATTTTTGTAGGTCAAAAGTCTGTAGAATATTATTTTGTATGTAAGTAAGAACGGAGTAATAACATATACAATTACGATTTTTATTTTACAAATTTTTTATTTACTGACGAATATGTTTTTTTTTTTAGTCAGTCTTTTTCAGTTTTTTGTTTTGAAAAAGCAAAAGTTAGAAAAATACAACAAAAAATACAACAAGTACGAATTCAAATGCATATTTTTAATGCAAAATAGTACTTGCATATAGAGGCTTCATTATGGCTTTTTATAGAGCACCAGCTGGTGCTCTCTCCTAGCTGTTTTCTGTAGGGTTTTAAAATATAAACTATATTTTTTTTATATATTATGCTTAATTATAAATATTTATGTATACTTGAAGGAACGCAATAATTATTATTATCACCGGTTTTCAAAACGACGATAAAATCCAGAAATAGCTTGAATTGCTTCGCAAAATACACTATAATATATTATGTACTATATATCTTAAATTTAAAAGTACTGACAGTGCCATGTCAGTCCTAAAGGAAAGCTGTTGGTTTTTTTTAGTGTGTAAATAAATGGGATTTTTCCAGATTCCAGAGGAAGTAAAAAAAAACAGCATATTATAGAATGCTTAAAAGTTGAAAGCATGTTTCTTACATTAGAATTTAGAAATGGAAAAGTTACCAAATATAACTGACTGAGAGTGCACAGTGATATAAATGAACTTAATGAACTGTGAAATTACCAAACTACATACGACGGAAAATAATTTCATAATATAAAATTATTTATGATTATCTTTTTTACATAGTAAGCTGCTGTTCATTATTGCTTATATATCCTTGAAGCTATTAAAATTCATATAGAATTATATTTCTACTGCCCACAACAGAGACATAATGTAGAGGCGGTATGAAATAAACTGTAAAAAAATGGTATCTTCGCTCTTTGACATTATCATTAGTAGTTTTCTTTAGTTCATACTTTTGGTTTATGTTTCAAAAGAGGAACAGGGAAATTTGGGAAATATCAAAAATCTGAGACAAATGGTATTAAAAATTAAATACATTGATATATTGTTATGTAAAAAACCCCTGTAAACAAATAACTCTTAAAAAAATATTTAATACTTTAGCTTTCCGAAAGAATTTAAAGGAAGCCATTGAAAATATAAAATTAATTAATAATTTACTCGTACATTTCCAATGAACTTGAATAGCCGATGATCTTAAGGCAATCCTCGGAGAATACAACGCCAGGATAGGATTATTGGAAGAGGCTAAGTATGACCTAGAGTATGCAACCAAAGTCAAAGATTATGAGGTACAAAATAATGATTTTCCGGGAACAAATTTCTTTTCAAATCTTCTCTTCTACTACTACTACTCTCTCCTTCTCTTTTTTGTATGATTCTGATTGGGATCTTCTTTTATTTTTTGGTCTGCTATGAATCTATCTAATTAATTATAACTTATACGTACATATGCGTATATCCTTAATTTTAATTTCTATATATTTTTGAGCATTTCTTATTTCTATTCTATTTAAGCAAGGGCTATTGTTTGAAGTTGCCGTACCGTGCCGTCGAATGAATTACCTTTTAATATAAATATTTTTTGCATCTTGAGTCGTTGGTCGTAAAAAAAAAGCCTGCTCCAATATTTATTATATATACTATTATATATCTATTAAATTTAATATTAATTATTTTGTATAATAATTATGAATGGATTATTATTGGTCTTGATTTTCTGAACTTTGATGTCTTTTAAAAATTTTCCCTCCAGTTTCATTTTTTGGTTTTCACTGCCCGTATCTATCAACTATATATATTTCACTCTCAAATACTTTTGGCATGTTTGGTGTATGGTATTATCGTCACAGTTCGCATAATTATTAAGTATGAGCCTCCACACACACAAGTTGTTTTGAATTGAATATTTGGAAACTGAGTAAATCCTCGATTAATTATTTATTACAATAAATTTTACTCCCTCTATTAAATAATTTCTTAGCCATTTTTAATTTCCCTCTGATCTCGCACTGTGACTATAAGTTTTTTTCTGGAAGGGCATGAAGAGACACTTTTAATTATTGATGGGTTTTTTTTTCTCTCTCTCTCTCTAAGTAATGACACACGTACTCTGATAACTCCTCTATACTAAAAATGAAGCATCTTGAGCTATATAGATTTATGCACTACAAGTATGTAAAAGTATTAAGTATAATGCATCTCGAGTACTTATCAATAATATGTATATAATTTATGCTGTAGTTTTGCAGCTTTTTTACAAAATTTGGAAATTTTAAATCAGTTTAATAACGTGAATTTACTATATGTATCAGTATGGCCATGGCTTTTGCTGTCTACTACTTGTATCACTATACGTCTCCAGGTGTAATTTACTTTTGTTTTAAAAAAAAAATGGAGTTCTTAATTAATTTGACAAAAATAATTATTATTGCACTAAAATAACAGAATGCTAAAATTTCTTTCCTGATTTTTGGAACGTATTAACGTAGTACATTGAATCTAGCACATAGTATTTAGTTGAATAATTTGATCATGGCAAGGAAATTGTAGTTACTGCAAACTGAGAAATAGGAAAAGTCTAATTACTTATAATCGACACCGAGGTTTTGCATATTGCATATCGACATTATCAGGTAATGTACTATTAATAAGTAGTAAGTAGTGTTGGTAATAATGGTTAGTTAATATCATATGTAGCAATAATAGTGTAATGCATAATACTGAGATTAATTTGTAAAATATACGTATATATAGCAGTATAACAATAGAATAGTAATGTGGCAATTTTTTGGTAGATGTTGAAATTTTGACATAACTTTGAAAGAAGTTTATGGAAAACTCAACTCTTGTAAATTCTATAGTGTAATTATGTACATATGAATGTGTACAAAAATAATTAATGAAGTCGGTATATTGACTACTGTTGACGTTTAGACTTAACAGTGGTCTTGCGGATGTAAATAATATATATTATGTTTACATTTAATTTCTTGAGCTGGAACTACTTATGCACAGCTGCCTTATAAGGTACTTATCAGCGTATAATAAAAAACAAATTCCAGCACCATATTATAGCTCGTGCTGTTTTTTGTAAAAGTACAGAAGCTATATGTGTTGTTTAGTTAAGTGTACTTACATTATGATTCTACACGACTTGATGGACACGATTGTGTTCTGAGTTGAATCTTGATGGAATTAATAATGTATAAAAAAAAGTAAATCATTAAAAATTGGAACAACAAAAAAATTTAGAAAAACTGCCTTCTGAAATGATTGGTTTTTGGTTAATCTATGATGTCTTTAGCGGAGATGCAGACGATTGTCAAGGAGTATCATGCGAAAATTCAATTGTTAGAGAATGAAAAGTATGATGTGGAATGGATTAACAGAGTCAGAGACTTTGAGGTAATTTATAATTCCGTCCATTGTGTCATCTGCTGTCAACCAGTACATTACTGATAAAGCATGAGACACACCCTACTTACTATTTTGTTTTATAGAGAATACCTTTCTTGAACTATAAAAATACTTTTTTTTTTCAATATTATTATATTTAAAAATTTACTATTTACAACAATAATCAATATAATACAAAATTATTTTATAAACAAAATTACACACAATATCACAGCTTCAGTCCACCGTCTCAGTTCATATTCGTTCGTGTATTACGTAATTCCATGTAATCACCTTTATATTACTATTATTTTATTATTTGAATTTCTTTATTTTCATTATGATTTCTTCTTCTCCTCATTTATACTCTTTCTTTTTTTCTTCGTGTAGTTGAGTTGGTGTAGGTAGATATGATATTTTGAATATTTTTGTCCTTGTATTTTCTGTATCTATTTTTCTTTTTTTTGAAATAGTCTGTAATTTTTTTTACTTTTTACTTTTTATTCAGCTTAAATACATGGCACAGTTGACAGTATATATTTTACTCTTTTATTTTTGCATTTTGAGAGCACCTGTACAATCCCTTCAGTACTGTACTACAAAACACTTGGTACTAAATTTTATATTTTGCATAGTTGATAGTTGAATATCAGTATTTACCTTCATAATCTGTATTATGTGTCGGATTTCTTCTTATTATTATTGTCGATATTTTTATTTAATTCCGTATACGCATCGTTGCAGTGTCTTTAAACCCCGTTGAGAGGCACATTAGAAACAAGAAGTTTTTGAAAAAAGCATACTTTTATGTTATACTTCCAATCGCTGAATTTTTTTTTTCGTAATTAATTTTTTTGTTTCTTTTTTCTCTCACTATAGTAAACGGATTTCTGTCCTATAAAATAATCATTTATATAAACATGTTTTAAGTTGGTTGACAGCTATAGTGCGTAAATTGTATAAAAATATGTAAGTCGTATCACATATTGTGAATGGTAGAATAACGATGACATGGCAGAACGGACAAAACATGTTTCTTGCCAAGGGTCATTAAATTTTGAAACTTTTTTTTGCGAAGGATTTATTTAAGATAATAATTATTTTAATCTTGTCTTGGTATATGTAATATCCTGTATGTTATGTCTTCAAATTTCCCATTATGAAGCAACAAATATTGACATTCTATGTATGTATTAATTTTTATAATTTTTATCCCGATATATGTGTCGAAAGAATTTTTTTACCGTTGACCGTTCTTTTTTTAAATGTGAAAGTTTAAAACACTTACCTGTATTTTAAATTTTAATCTATAGACTTGGTATAGATTGACGATTAGTTTTAACGATATAAGCCTTTTTCTTTTCTATCTGTACCATTTTTATTATTATTTTTTTTACTTATTGGTGAAGCTTCTCTTGCTCACTTCAAAACTTGTAGCATAGTTTAATGTGTATACCTTTTTAGTCTTTCTCGTTTCAACGTAATTTTAATCGTGTACAAAGTGATTACCGCCATTCTGCGCACTCCAGCTTTACATCGTGTATTTTATGACAGTACGACAAAACAAAAGTTGATAGTCAAATAATAAAAAATTTAATAATAATATATCATAATAATTGCAGGGAGATTTTTACATTCCAGCTCTACAATGGAACAGTGCAGATATACTTTTATATTACACGATCATAATATGTATTGTTTGTATTCTGTTTATTGCCGTTTACAAAACAGTTTATCATCATGCTATATATTATAGTGCACACTAAATATTAGTGTCCATCCACACGTACTTAAATTCGACGCCTGCCCCAAAAATATATTTTAAGGAAATGACACCAAACGAAACTCCAAGTGAAATATAAAAAAAGGATGAAAAATCAATCAATAAATAATTTAGCAAACGAAAAATAGTACTTAAGTTGAAGAAAAAAACGGAGTATGGAAATGTTTTTTTGATTTTGGTGTATGGAAATAATAATATCCGTTATAATTTCTTGCCCGCAACTGTAATGAAATTTTGATTTTTCTATATGAAATATTCTCTAATGTAATTGATTTGTGGGGGCTGATGAATGAATTATTATAGGCGCATTAGCAGAGTTTCAAGAGGTTTGCAAGATGTATGATGAACGTGTATTGTGTTGCGAAAATCAGAAATGGGATTTGGAATTTGAAGTTCGTAGAAGAGACTACGAGGTATTAAATTCTCATGATTTCAACTTTGAACATAGTCGTTTTTTTTCCTCTTAATATACACTTTATGATTTTTTCTCTTTAATCTATTTATTATATACTATATATATATATTTACATCTATATATATATGTATATATTTGAGCTTTTTAGTTTTTTTAATTTTATACATAGTCAATTTTTTTTATCATAGTTGTTTTCTGTTGACTTTTGACTGGATCAGTTATTAAATCAAAGCGGAAATTTAGTCGCCCTTTTAATAATAATAGATTATATCTTCTATATATAGAACTATTTTATTATATCTCCAAAACAAAAAAAATGAACGTTCAAAAAAGTTTTGAATTTTTCAAGATTGACGATAGAAAATATGTAATTAGAATTACATACACAAAATAAAGGGTTATAGCTACTCGTCTTTTAACTATTTGTATAAGAAAGACGTTTGCTGTACAAATAAATGATTGTTTGGGGGAATGGGAGGGAATATTTGGATATAATAATATATTACACACAATGTTTTAAATTTTACATTATTGAGGGCTTTGAAGCGTTGCCATAAAAATGTAGGCCTTTTTTTGCCGTTTGAACTGAGTAGGCCGTAAGCCTTCCTTCTTCTTCTTCTTCTTTTTTACCGAATTGTCTCGCTTTTTCAACTCCATTCCACACCACTGTACTATTAGTTACATGTTTTGATGTGAATTTAGTGAATTTACCTATTTTTTTTATATGTCAGTGTTCAAAATCATTTACTACATGAGATTGATTGATTTAGTACATCAAAAGCAAGCTGTATAAAATATGAATTTTAAATTACTCTATATTTTCATATTATTTATTTCTTGATTTTCTTTTGTCCTGTCCACTGTCCGTCCAGCATTAGGAAATGACAATATAGTTTTTGAATAACTGCTTCAAGTCAATATTTTTTTGTATATATCTGTTTAATATTATATGTAACTGTACACCTCCTATATAGACTGTATTCAACTATATACAGTCAATTCAACTATTAGATTTTTTTTCCTTCCACGTCTTCCGTGTATTTAAATACTTAAATAGAAAACCTATTTAATTCAGCCAGCTTAAGAAGTATAGGTACCTACTTGAAGAGACAAAAATAACAAATTGGGAATTTTATTATGTGGTTATATAGTATTATGTTTTTAAGTACTTCGGAAAGAGAAATTGCAAAATTACAAAAGTTTTTATATTGATTTTTCGCCTCGTTAGATCAAAACAAATTAGATGCGTTTCATTGTTTTAATGTTTTTTTTTTACCTTTCTTTTACACATTTCAAAATTTAAATGGGCTTTCATATCAGCCTTCAACCCTTGTACTAGAAATTCTCTTAAAAATATAAAAGCCTGTAAAGACATTTTCACAAAATGGCCAAGAACGAAATGCAATTATTATATTACTGACTACTACTCAGGATCAGTCACAGAGTGAAAATGATGTTTAAAGATGAGATAGAGGTACTCTGGAATAAAAGAGTGCGTATAAGAGTTATGAGAGTATTAGGGCTTGCCTAGGAAAATATGTGGTTTCTCGAAACAAAATTTTAAAAACCGAAAAAGTTAAATTATAGTTTAAAAAAAAAGAAAAAAGAGGGGTTTGAAAATTACTAAGACCAAGAATGAGATATCCTTTAACTTTCCATTTCCATTTGTCTGTATTTTTCTAAATTTTATTCTCTATAATAATTATGTAGTACCATTACATAATATAAATTACATTTAGGTTTAGTAATATACTTATATAATGATATGACTGCCCCTCGCCCCCTTTAATTTCCTATATACTTATATCCGTTTGAAAATGACACAATTCTAATGGGCTAGCCAAATAATCAATTATTTTAATTGTAATATTTATATTCACACTTTACAAAATCCAAATGACGATCCTTCCAATTCTATAATAATTGGTCTGGTTTTGAATAATTTGGGTTTCTTCGTAATGTATGCGTATTGTTGTAGTTTTAATTCTTTTTTTTGCATATACCTTTTAGTTTTTATCATTTTCTCTTGCTCTCAATTCCTTTCCATTCTCTAATCACTTATGTACAGAATTAATTATTATGTCAATTATATCATAGCCTTTGATATTATGTGAATTTGAATTTCCGACAGTTTTACTTATTAGTTATTACTTCTTGGATACACTTTTATCATTATTACATTTAGCTCGCAATTGTTATTTCGTCATGAATTATGATAAATAGAGATGAAAACTGTGAGAGGAATTTTAAATTCATATAGTGTAATGTTGTAAGGCTTTTGATTCAAAATTCCTTACATGAATTTTATATAATCCTAATAATTGCATATTCGATTATGTAGTCCCGTGTAATTACATATTAATTTGAAATTCTGTCAAAAGTTTTTTTGAAAAAATCCACAAACTATACTTGTCCTCTGCTCAGTAATAACCATCAAGTGGTAGTTTAAAACAAAATGTAAACGAAAAAAAAAATTTATAGTAGTATCATTTTTCTCTAGAAGTATATATGTATTACATATATCAGTCTTTTTTTGAAAACGAAAAAAAGGCCTACATTTTGGAAAAGTTTGATTTAAAAAATGTATTTTTTCTATAGTCTTATACCACAGAAAAGGAAAACAAACGAAACGGAGAGAGAAGGTGTATTCGTATTATTGTTATTTATATTTCAGCAAATAATTATTTCAGTAATGTGTAGTGAATGCACTTTTATTAATAACATTTTATTTTTATTATTACTATTATTTATCGTATCTGCACTATGTAGTTGAAAAAAATCATATTCCAAATCCGGTACATTTTGAACATTCCAAAATATACAAATTTAGAGAAATTATACGAGATATTATTATTATTTATAGACTCTGTAAAGATAGTCTATAGGTTATATCTACAAAGCCAACTCAATCCACAAACAAATAAAAAAAAAATCCAAGGATTCAAATGGAACGGAATTTCAGAAAAGAAAATTTCAAAAAACCAAAATAACAAAAGCAATACAAATATAAACTGGTCAATTACGAATTACCAAAGAATCAAAACATTCAATACCATATAGTTGTATTGATTTTGAGTCTTTCAAATCCAAAATTGGAATCATTAAAGATCTCCCTGCAGTTATAAAAAAAAGCTAGCCTATTAGAACCAGTGTTTCGTCTCTCACTCTGCCTGTTGTTGTACTCATCCATATAAAGTAAACGTTTTTATATTGAAACGGACTAAAAATTATTAAATTATTTTATTATTACTACCAATAAAAATACACAGACACACACAGAAAAAAAAACGGGACCTACCATTTATCCCCCTCTTTCATTTCGATTTTGATTATACTATACATATATTGTCAAAATTATTATGAGATAATAATAATTGCTATCAAAATGATTATTTTATAAGAGTCACCTTTTTTTTTGCATTTTTGCAAAAAAAATTATATTATTATTACATCAATTAAACTTTGTTACAGTAATTTTGTCAAACCCCTCTCTTTATTTCAGTGAATAATTAAATATATTTTCTGTCAGCTGTATAATATCTGTTGCAATCAAACTACCTACCTATACCTATATCTGTTTATGAAGTACACATTCTAACTCGCTCCTTATAGTGACGCTTCTACCTAAATACTACTTGTATATTCCCCATATTTGTTTTAGCTCCCTTTGTAATCGTACTTGTAAGGAACCTACCTGTAATTAGCTAACCCTTCACCTACCTGCTCTTGTAATACTTATTGTATATCTTGCGTCTATTTTGCTATACTAAGCTAATTGTGCTGCTCGAATCAGTCCTATAGTAAATAACATTTTCGTCATTTCTAATATATTCTGCAGTTGAATAATAGGCTGATCTTATACCTATAAATTTCCTTCCGTCTACTATTTTCCCCTATATATTCCTAATAATCTCGTTCTCGTTGTCTTTCTTGTTTTGTATATAAGCATTGTAAAAGGTAAAATGCTATACATGTCATTATTCTCCTGTATTCTTTCAAAGTCAAGTATTCTATTATCTCTACATCTATATTATTTTCATTTTCTCTGTCATATAAGTACTTGTGTCAAAAAGTCTAAAAAAATATGTGTCTAAAAATATGTGTAAATATTTGTCTCTCTGTGGAAATATAGTCTCGATTGTCTCTAAATCGATTTCAAATCCTTCTTCATTAATTATCTTTGTAAATTGGGCTGTCAAAATATATTTCCTCCTCGCAAAAACAATGCTTTGTTAGACGTTGATGATGATAGTCTTTGTTTCTCTGTTCATGTGATGTCTGCCTTTTATGCTGTACTCTCTAATAACTCTAGTGACCAAACAAAAGTTCTAGTGAATTCTATAGTGCCTCTACATAAAAAAAAGTTTGTTGCAAATTGCCTCTATTATTATATAAAGAAAAATATATTATATGGATAATGTGATTTTTGATTTAAAATTTAATAGAATTAGACCGAGTTGATTTTTACATACTCTCACAATCAGAGATGAGAGTGAGCGGGTTTTTTTTTGCATTTTTTTAAAGCTCTGCTGGTTATGTTATAATAAATTATAGTGATAAAATAATTTAAGTGCGATTTAACTATAATATTATAGTCAAATATTGTACAAAAAAAAAACGTGAGATTTTTTAGCTTGTACAACTATACTTTTAGTGGATTTGCATTTTAGTTTATAGTAATAATATAGAAAACAAGATCATATAGTATATAGTGTTGATATACGGAAAAATGAAACGAACTTCCGTGTCTGTCCTTCTAACGTGTCCTATTCTCACACACAAAAAATCAGAACGAAAGTGATGGGATAGATACACTTTTAGATACCTATAGAATAGAAATATTAGACATAATAATAATGTAAATATATTACTCATAATAATGTGCAATAATTATTTAATACAATTTTTAGCGAGTACCTATAATAATACCACATATAGTTTTACTTGCTTTATTTTAGTGTTCCATGTTCATGAAAATGATGTTAATACTTGATAATGATTTCTATAGATTTCTAGTGAAACGCATTATTAGAAAAATTACCGGTACATACCATACTCATTGCATTCTCTACTATAGTGCAAGACAGTGCAATCAGTCTTCATATTATAAAACGGTTCATGTGCTCAATTCAATTTTAATATTTACAAAAAAAATTTTACATGCATGCAATTTATTATTTAATCCAAGTTTAATGTTTAATTAATAATAATTATGAGACTCACAAAACTATTTAAGTAAGTCAAAGGATTTTGTGCATGATTGATGAGATGTAGTAGATATTTGTACATAGTTAAGTTGGTATTTTATTATTCTAATGGTTTTAGAGTGGGATTTTGATTTTGATTTTGAAATTTGGATTTAAATACGAGGTTAATTTGAATCAGACTGTGTGGCATTTAACGATAGTTGTTTTCCTGGGAGAAGTGTGAAAACTTTGTCTTTCATGAGTGTCCTGCCGTGTCTCTTTGTTGTGTCCTCTTTATTTTTGTTTACTGTGTTTTTTTTCCATATTGTTGTCCTTGCCGATTTAATTATATTCTCGACCTCTCTCGTTTGCACCCTAAAATCGTCCAAACTGCTTTTGGAATTTAGTTGGCTTTTGCACACAGCTTTCTCGCACTGTGAAACGTACTATACATGTATGTGTCTGGTTATGTATATTTTATGTATTTTAATATTTTCACGATTAGATAATATTATACTAAAATTATACACACATTCTTTTTTATTTTCTAAGAGTATGATTTCTTATTATTGATTATTGATGAAGCGTAGGTTTTTATTTTGAGTTGTTCAGTATATACTTACACACGGAACATTGATTATCATTCATGTAGCAGTTTGGTTATGTTGAAGTACTCCAAACGCTTGAAAGTTTTCTTTCTTTTTTTTAAACTAAAGAAAATCTTTTTGGTTTGTGTTTTTTTTTTCTTGTATAACTGCGCAAAATGATTTAATGAATGTACTGCAAGTTGTAAATACTTATACCTTTAGGTACTTTTAGAATAAGTTGAGGGTATTTTGATTTTAATACAGTTATTTACTACATATGATTTACCTTTTCGTTTTTTTTTCGTTTTTTTCCGGGGGGTGAGGTTTCTTTTATTTTTAAATGTTTTTTTTAATTTGTTTTAGTTTTGCACATTCACTTTATATACATTTTTAGTTTATGAGTTAATTGTTTATTTTAATTTTGGTAGGATAATTTAATTTATTATTATTATGATTGATATTTAAATGATTTCAATACAAGGGTAAGGAGTGAGTTGCATTTTCTATATTGATCCGTGGATATTGATGTATTTGTATTTGTTTAGTACTATAATCACAGTGTAGTTGGATATACACAAAATTATTGTAATTACAGTAATTATGTTTGCCTTGTGTATGCGACTATATATTAAGTTAACCTTTCTATTTTTCATTTCCATTGTGTATGCACTATAAATCTCTATCTGTGCTTTTGCCATTTACACAACATTCATGTGATTATCATCTTTGGAAGTGCAGCCCAGCCGTTCCCTTGTGTCTTCTTTACTTTTTATTTAGTTATCTGTAAATTTTCTCTCTTGAGTGCATGCTGTACTACAAATATTTGGAATGTACTTTGCAAATAGTTTTGATCTCTCCTATTTCATCTTTAATTGAGCTGGTAATGTAAGATATTTTCAACTGTACCTTTCAGATCAACGAACTTAACATCCAGGTCAACGACTTGCGAGGCAAATTGTAAGTTTTCAGTGTAGACAATTGAATACTTGAAATCATTTATGTGTTGCTTTATAAAGTAATTTTTTTTTACAAATTTATGGCTAACTGATTTACTTACACTTCTTGATTTAAAATTTCAGCGTAAAACCGACCCTGAAGAAGGTGTCCAAATACGAGAACAAGTTCGCCAAATTGCAGAAGAAGGCCGCCGAATTCAATTTCAAGAACCAACTTAAGCAAGTTAAGAAGAAGGAATTCACAATGGAAGATGAGGATGAGAAGGACCGAGTCAAGAAGGACAAGCCTGAATGGACCAAAGCTAAGGATGCCAAGCCAACTGCGGAATCCAGCGAAGCTGCAGAAGTTGAGGCCGCTGCTTAAATTTCCTAATGTTTAAAAGCTAAATCAACAACAACAAGATATTCCTTCCTGTCCATTAAAGATAATTATTTATCAACACCCACAACATACAACAGCAACAACAAAATAACAACAACAGCAAACAAACAAAATTAAATAAAAATTGTGACTAAAGCAACAGCAGCTGTCCAACTAAAGTGAGGTCAATCAATCAACAACAACAACAACAGCAAAATAATATAATGTATTACACGCTCTCAGTGTCTATGTTCATTCTCTTATTATATATGGAGCACATCTTACAACAATTGCATAGAATTTGAAACAGATTACAAATATAACTTAATTCTTTGTACCATCTATTTATTGTGAGTTGTATATATCGTAATTCTACTACTCAGTTGACAAGCATTTTTGCTATTGCTATTTAGTCTTTGGCATTTTCTTGAAAACATGAGATTTACAAAAAACTATGATTTCTTATTGTTAAAATGACATCTTCAAATGTGATGTGCCTCTGCTATTTATTTGGTTTGGATTTGGATCTAACGATTTTGTTATGTCAGCTCCAGCTCTCGAGATCGTTACGATTGCAATATTATTATAATAATTTTACCATATAATATGTTGGTTGTTTCAATAAAAAAAATCTCTCTTTCTGTCTCTATCGCTCACTTCTCTATTGTATATGATAATATATTTATGTCATTGTAAATGTAACAATGAGATGTATGTTATTTACTGATGATATTATAAAAAGTTGAATTTTATTGAGTCCTGAGGAAAACGATAAAAAATCTCAAAAAATCTAATCGACTCTTATATCGAAGAGAAAGTCAAGTCATTATACTATTTACTTTAATTAATTTAATCATACTTACATAATCATTGTTAGACCTTTAAATAAAAATTATTCTCTTCTTTACGGTAATATGTTCACATAAAAAAAACGCCTAAAACGCTAAACAAAAGCAAATTATTGAGAAAAAAATACACATAATAGTATCCTATAATATATATTATAGTTTTATTCATTATTATAATTATTACAAACCAATACCAAAAACCATCTTCAGGGTAGACGTCGGTCAATAGTTTTTTTTTCGAAGTAACTACTACTGTAATTTAACATTGTATAATTACATAAAAATAATCATGTTTTGATGATGATGCGACATGCGATTAAAATTTCGAGATCTTTTAATGATGATGATGATGATGATGACAATGTTAAGTACCTAGCAAAGCGTCAATATCGAGCCAATAATATGAAAACAACATATAGCGATTTATCTGTAATAAAATCCATTGTTACATAATTTAAAACTTTATAAAATTACAAATTACGGAACTTATCGAGTTACACACCATACAACATATTATCGAGATAAATAGAAATAGTACATCGTATGGTTAATGGTTATGGTATTAATAATAATTCTCAAAATGAATAATCAAGTTACGTATTTACTGCTCACTATTCTCAACTTACAAAACTTGTAGGTTCAGCTTCGTTTCAATTTTAAAATTTAAAATCTTCTTCCCTTTCTTAACTGTTATCTTTCATAAACTCAGGCTTCATGAACGCATTAGTGTTACTCTAGTTGATATACACACATATTTCATATATTATACTTCACTCACTGAACTTGAAATGAAAATAATACGGTGTTCATGCATCAGTAGACGCAGATAGGAGCAAGAGCATTTAAGTCAAATGCGTTGGTTGTTAGTTAACGTTGACGTACGAATTTGTAAGCACAGTTCTGATCGGCACTGCGTGAAAGACCGTAAGTGGCGTAAGTAAACAAAGCCAATTAACCAAAGCCCACTGGAGACCATCATATTCATCGCATTCCCTGCAGCATCAGCCCCTTCCCAGAAGATTCCAAACAATTCCATGATGGTCTGACTGCAGCGTGCTTTACACCCTCATAATTACATGTGTTATTATAGTAAATAATAATAAAATGTGGGTTAGTGGCTATGTGGCTAGTGGTAATGCCTAAGGCCTAAAGTATGACGCTCACAAATTTAAGATTCATTGATAGATAGCTTCTAGAACTTTTACAAGAAACAAAACGTTTTCATTTTTATTCCTCAGTATCCTCTTATAGCGATTCAAAAGTGAGCAGATATTTTCTACTTTATTTTTAACATAAGCGCAAAAGTAAGTACGATGTAACTAAATATAATAACTACTGCATAATTATATAGGCACATAATATTGATAAAACGTAGGTAGGTAGGTATATTCTTTCTGAACACAACTATAGAAATTCATCCATGTCTCTTCCACTGATTTCCTTGCAAGCAATCTTGAGACGGTGTGTGTCAATGATATCTCGGGCACTCTCTTGACCTACTACACTAGCCAACTCCACAGCTCTTGCCCCATTCTCATCACATACTTCCAAATCCACGTTGGGATGCTTAAGAAGCTCCATGATAACATCTTCGTGTCCAAACAAAGCTGTTGACATGAGTGGTGTGTACCCTTGACTGTCTTTCTTATTAACATCGGTTAGTGGGTGACGCAGGAGCTTGACGACCACCTCGGGATGTCCGTTAATACATGCCAAGTGCAGAGCAGTTTTTCCGAATCCAATTTGTTCGGAATAATTTACATCGGTTTGAGAATGCTGCAGGAGGAGGTCTACGACTTCTATTCTTCCTTTTCCGGCTGCCCACACTAATTTTTTGTAGACGAAAGTAATAATACATTGGTGGATTTTGATTTTAGAGCTTCAATTAAATTTAGTTTGGTATGAAAATATAAAGTGATAATGATGTGTATTTGTAAACAAAAGTACTTTTTAATTTATACTCACTTAGTGCCGACGGACCTCGACCACGGTTTGTTAGGTTAACATCGGTTAAAGGATGGTCCAGAAATGTTTTAACTACACTGTGGTAGCCTTTGAATGCAGCAAACATTAA
>JAQFZE010000333.1:0-29345 GCA_034695245.1 Dicyrtomina saundersi | reverse complement strand
AGTACTTACTTATATCTTTAACAACGAGAGCTACCCAGAATAATCAAGTATTTTTTTGGTATGGCAAAAATTTGGAATGGAAAGGGATTTCCAGAGGGTAGTATCATATTTAATTTTAAAATGTTCCTTCCAGTTTTAGCAGTAGCCAATAATGATTCTTTTGCAACACCCAAATTATATTTCCCATGTCAATACCGTTACCATCACCGCTTCCGACTATGAGAACAACCCATTTGCGTTGAAAAACGGCTGTAAAAATAAGTAGTACGCAATGCTCAGTACCTAGGTGCCTATATACATTGTATACAAAGTAAATACATGCATCTGCACCTCAAAGACCTACCTACTTCGTTTTTTCTCAGGAAACCCCTCCTGCCTACATATTACACTAAATACATGTCATCAACAATCCGAAACCAAAACCAGAGGTCTACACACAATTACATAAATACACAAGGAAAAGAAAGGAGAGGAAGAAAAGGAATATTTCCTTTTATCCTCACTCACACAAACTCACAACAACGGAAATAAAATGTCATAGGCTTCAGAGGGAAGAGACACTCTTTAAGTTTTGAAAACTAGAAGCTAAAGCTCTCTTTTTACGACCACAAAAGCAAAAGCTCCAAAGATCTGCAGAGTCACATTTACTTTGACATTCTATAGCTCCACGGCCAGTGCAATACGGAGAACTGCTCGAAGACGAACAGAAATTTTCCAGCCGTCAAATCACATTTACTCCTCTGACCCACAAACGAAAAGCAATTATTGGTACGTAAAACAAGATGATGCCATATAATTCTTAGTCTCTTACAACATCTCTTACTACGAGTACAACTGAAAAAGAAATTTCATGTGATTATACACAGTCCTCACCATCTCCTACCTAAAAAGATATGGGATGAGAATGAAGGACCCGGACAAACCAAAACCAACCAACCACCCAGCAAGCCAGCCAACGGGCAAAGCCAAAGTTATGGAGATAAATACAGGAAAGACCTACTCGCACAGTGACTGCAACTCCGACTACGAGTACAGCTTACACTTCAATTCCCGGGCCAGGGTTTTTCAAAACCTTCCCTTCCTCCGCCAGTTTAAGTTTTACGTATATCTATATAATATCTATATTTTAACATCATCATCCCAAGTCCTAAGAATGGTGAATAGCTATACTTCACAGTACTCTTACAGTAGGTATTTCCCACGTTCATGTCTTCGAATCTCATCTTGTGCGGAACAAATCGATACATTGCATACCATTCACCCACCTAAGCTCCAGCGATAAGACTATACTGCTGATGGAACAACGACAACCGAAAGTGTGCTACGAAGACTTAGGGAAACGAATACACAACATTTCAGACACCTCACTAATAGTATTTTAGGCTGAGATCTGGAATGTAACACATAGTACAGCACAATGCAGTACAATATGCAGTAGAGAGCTTGTTTCAGGACGGGTGCAAAAAAAACTAGACCGGGATATCTAGGTGCACTTTACCCTTCGCAAGATTTCCAACTGTTTTTCTAACACTCAAGGGAGCAGAGTTTTGAAAAACTGGGTATTCTACACGGTGCCTAAAAATTAAGGCCCTCGAAGAAAGGGTTCTCTGGCAGTATATATATATTATGCTATGAATTCTAACACTTGTGTAACTACTTAAACTATATTATGTAATTATAATATAATGTGCACACAAAAAATTGCATAAAAGTTTGGAAGAAATATCTGTAAAGCTGCCGTCATAATACATCTGAATGTTGTCTTCCCTCAATTCTACTTCTACCACTAGAGCTTCGAAGTTATCTCAACGGTGAACGGTGGTTACTGTAGCTGGAGAAAATATTAATTAATATCTCAGCGTATGCAAAACTGCATTAAATTTATATATGAAATGTTTCAACGTCATATTGTTTCACTATTTATAATAACATAAATAGCTACAAGGTATTTAACAGGAAGACAGGAACTGTTATTCAATATGAAATGGCTTACACAAAATACGACTGAATTGCGAAAATGTGAGAACAAAATAAGAGAAGCTTGCTTTAGAGCTCCACAAAACAAATTCAATTCTGATTATGGATGACGTAATACATACAATTCATATACATACTTATACACAAATATGATTAAATGCAAGACTGATAGCAAAATCAAGCTTATGCATTATTGAGCACAGATAAAGAATTCAGGATGATGCCACCGATCATTAAATAGATGGGGAAATATGAAAAGGTAAATGCTCCTAATTTCCCTAAAAGGAAACTATTCATAACATATGCAATAATATGCATGCATAATGTGAATGTGGATTATGGAAACACGATTTTGCAAGACAAGTGTATTAACATCATTTTAAAGACAAAGTACTATGCATTTGCAAAAAATTTAATTGATTAATCAAATAGAT
Organism: Dicyrtomina saundersi; assembly: GCA_034695245.1. Taxonomy (NCBI): domain Eukaryota; kingdom Metazoa; phylum Arthropoda; class Collembola; order Symphypleona; family Dicyrtomidae; genus Dicyrtomina; species Dicyrtomina saundersi. The sequence continues at coordinate 26,934 of JAQFZE010000333.1, read as the reverse complement.
GCCTATGTAATCCAGCTTCAAAATAGCAAATTCAATCCACTTTTAATAACATAAAACAAACGTTGACGTTCGATGAAAAATATAGGGAGTGCACTAGCTAAACCTAGGAAAATCTAAAATAAATTTTGTTTTTGAAATAGTTCTCATTTTATTTTCCTGTGTCGACCTAATAAAATACGGCTGGTTACTGACTGTGATCATACGATAGAATCGAACATAGAAACACAAAATTACAAATCGGATGGATATGGACCTTTCCAAGACCAAAAGTAAGTTTACCTAGGTACGTACTACTGCATATAAAATAAACAAATGCCTACTACATCCAATTTCAAATCAGATCTACATCAGAGCCCGTGTCACAAATATTACTACAAAAATAGGTAGAAATAAGATATGCACGTAAAAATATTTCTGAATTGTACTTCTTCACCAATTTCCAACACCCTTAGCCCTCAAACGGTTACATACTTTTATGGCCTACAATATTAACAGTTTGTTTGAAAGAAGATTATCGTCCCATAGCTGGTTTTACTAGCTTCATATCTTTAACCTTGCTACAGTGCATAATATTATTGCCAACTTACAGGCAAGTATGTAATTATTTTAAAAAAATATATAGAACTAACTTTTATCTGTATGTATTGCTTGAAAAATATATTGCACCACTGCATGTAGAGCTGCCATGTACAGTTCCATATAATTATGTCGCTACAACTATTTCCTTTCCTTTAATTTTTGCTCTGTTCTTTTTATTATATTTTATTATGTAAGGACACTCATAGAAAAATAAATATTGAACGCTTCTTTACAATGTAAAGAAATATTTTTCTGTCCAATAAAAAGAACAAGTTTTAGAAAATCGCAACTAGGATGGGTGTTGTATAAATATTTACATTGTGCTTTGCTACTTTGTATATAAACGTAAACTTAGGGCCTAGTTAAGTTGGATGAATAAATATCTATTCCGTCCGATTAATCACAACAACTCTCATGTTACAGAAAAATGGAGATATAAAGCAATAATATGGGATTCTTTTTACGATTGACTTGGTCGCTTCTATTGCAAATACCAATTCTATCAGTCTCATTTCATACCAAACGATATAAATAATAAAAATGATTTATTATTTTTACTATGAATGCGCAACAGCCAATGACTTAGAGCTTCGATGCCATATACAACCATTACTATTACTACTGCAACTACTAGAAAGCGCCACTGCTAAGCCCTAAACTTACCCGATCAACGTCGTGACCACTATTTCCAGACCCATAGGATGTTTCAGATCCCCGGTCGTTTAGATCAAAACATTCATCAGCAGAGCCAAGGTCTTCCATGTCCCTATTTTGGAAAATAAAAACACGAAGCGTGAAAATTTATTATTGGTAGATTGGGCAGGTACGATAAATACGAAGAGTAATTATATACATTCACACTTCTTATTAAAACATATCAAATTAGTTTATTACCTGCTAGATCTATGGCTACCGGATTCAGACTTAGATGGGCTTCTGGGTGCGCTCAGTCTTAAGGCAGTGTTCAAATAATTGTCCTGGTTTACTTCTCTTAGTTTTTTAACCCATAAACGTTTTATATCTGCGGAGGAAGCCTGACAATTCGAAAAAAATGTATGGAGTAATGATTTAAAATAAGATCCCAGAATACACCAAATTAAACATACACAGTATACTGAACCTGCCTACCAATTTTACTCATACCTCCGATAGCTTCATACAAATATAATTCTGGTAAATTACCTTTATGACAATTTTGTAATCTGAGACTGATCTCCCAGTCCATACAGCAAACTTGCAGTCATCGCCTTCAATGCACTCCGTAACACCCAAGTCGGATGTCTGCAAATAAACAATAAACAAAAAGAACAGATGATGCTTCATATTGCAATACAAAAGTTACGATGGTTGCTAGAATGCAAACAATTCTCAATTTGGAGTAGAATACAAGATTTGTACACTCTTGTAAAATATAATTTAGTAATACATAAGTATTAAAATATCGTTCAACATTATTACTCCACCCTTTCAGATATAACCAATTTGCAGGGTTCGGGTTTTCATCAATTTTAGTAACAGTCAGGCTAAATCGGCTAATAGCGGGCTAGTAATCGGTTGCAATGACTAAAGTAACTAAAATAGAATAAATGTTTAAGAATTTGGAGCGCAAAGTAATTAAACATCGATAATAATTATATTACTTTATTCAAAAATCAAATAGATGGCTAGCTGACTTCAAACGAATCTTGTTATTTAGCTTTCAATTTTGAACATTTTGAAATGTGTGTTGCTAAACGATGTGGCCTAGAACTTATCAATTCACTGCACGCGTTACATTTCTGCCCTTAACATCATTGCCTTTTCGAACTTACGTAAACATCGATCAATAAATATTTTGGCTTGTGTAGAACCACGCTTAGCGTGGACAACATTAGGCAACTTATTAATACCCACATTTTCAGATTCGGAAATACTGTCCTCATTAGAGCTAATACAGATATCCATTTTCCTAGCTTTATTTTACACTAATTCAGTGTGTCGATGTGCCTGACGAAAGGAACTAATAATAATTAATCACTTCGACACTATAACTAAACTGACAGAGTATTAGTATTCTAAAACATATTGTTTCTTACTTTTTAATTTTTGGTACTAAAAAACTTCCTTATATGAAACAAATAAATAATATTTCTTAGTCTGGTAAGTCCGAATTATGATTTAAAATTTTGATTTTGCCATAGAAGCTGTAATAAATGTCTGCCTAGCCAAAGGCTTAGTTACCAACCAGACCGTTAATCACCAACCGGCCATAATTGCCAGTTTAACAAGCTGGGTATTAGCCACCCCGAGTCCTTTCAGTTTTTAATGGATACAACACATTACAATAATTGCAAAAAAAGTATTAAACTATTTAATAATGAGTTATATATGCGGATTATTTAAATAATAAAACACTTACCATTAATTTATTTTTGTAAATATATTTGGCTTTTCCATTGGAATCTTTAACTTCTTTACTATACAAGAGATACAATTCAAAGAGGAAGACATGACGCTCTCTTGCTTTTCTAATAATCTGTTTAGGATCCCACACTTGAAACGTATCTTGGAGTATGACTTCGCCGAGTTTATCTGTAGGAATATCACAACCTTCCAACAGAGACAGATGCATCGCATCATTTGCTTTCTTTGGCACATTCAGCATCACATCTAATCCATCCTGGATGATGGAAACAAATTAAATAATTGTTTAGTACACAGCGTATACACAATATAATAAAGTGAGCTAATACGCTGCTTAGTTGCTTAGACGAGATAAAAATGATATACAATATTAGCGAAAGCAAGATTTACCTTTATTTCACTTTGGCCCTCATCACAGCAGGATTGCAAGTCCTAATAATAACAATTTATTGTCAAGTCATAACTACATTTTCATAGAAAACAATCACTAGGAGTTATGTACAAGGTCATAATGATTATGAGCGAATATAAAATACATAAGGAAGCATCATTAATTAAAGTACAACTGAACATTTGGGTGGCCGCTTTTGAAGTAAGTAGAAAAATCAGGAAAGCAACGATTTCGAATTTGCCTACTAAATTGAAACTTAAATATTTTTACCTTGAGTAGTAACTGGTATTTGGTAATTCGTTGGACGGGTTTGATAAGATACGCCGGAATAGAATGCTCTAAATTGTGCGTTTGTTGAATGCTGTCAAAGAAATTCCCTGCATTTTGGATAATCATCGTGTTTGACTCTGGTTTGTTCTTGCAGTAGTGAACGTACATATCAAACTTATGAGCCTGTAAAAAGTTAAATTCGAAATCAAAATCAGTTACAAAATATCCACACATTAAGCAATTATTTTAATTACTTTAACGCTCCAACTGGCATGTAATAAAAAAATACGGAAGATAGACTCTTACCCAAGTTACGAAACAATGCCCAATATCTTCGGGTATGGTTTCATATTTCTCTAACTCCTTTACAAAAATATCTTTGTGAAAATCATAAATTTCTTCTATATTGCCAAATACAACTTTTTCTTTTCCTTTAATTCCACCAGGAACATTTGAGTTATTTCGTAACTCTATCAGGTAATACTGAATGCACACTTGGAGATCCTTGACGTATGAACGTTCAGTCTGCAGCAGCTCACTCATGATAAATCTGAGAAAGTGTAATTAATATAATAAAAATAATATAATATTTAATCTATTATTATTACATTGTCTTAATCCAGACGTATGTAGTACAATCATTAACGTTGCCTTCCATTTCTAAGATTTGAATTTTTTTTTTTTTTTTTTGAACTCGCACTTTGAATTGTACACTCAAACTATTTTTAAAATATTACACACAGTAGATAACAAATAAATAGCTCACTCGCGACGCCGCTTCTTTTTGCACTGTTCTTCATTGAGATCCTTCAGAACTTTTCCTTCTGCAGTAACTTTAGCTTCCAGGCTGGAGTCAGAATTACAATCAATCGACAAGTCAGTTCTATTTTCACCTTTGATTCCTAATGCTTCTTCCAATTGAGATCTATTTTGCCGAATAATGAAAACATACACACATAAAAACTTTCTCTACTATATTGCTATTCCTTTGATCACGCAATGGCCAAAAAGTTCTACGATTTATTTTGGCAGTTATTGGATGAACACGAATAAATAATACTAAAGCAAAAAAAAATGTCTCACCTATATTTGTCCATACGGGTGCTGAAATCTTTGTATCGATTGTCAACAGCTGCGACCCATTTCTTGATATCGTTTGCATGGAGATGACCCGTCTCGACAAGGCTATCTGCTAACTGAATCAGCAGCTTGACCCTCTCCCTTGTTTCCTGTGTCGCAATAAAAGATGAAAGCCTTTAGTATGCCATTTATTAATTATATTCACGTGTATGCATTTTTCACTTCGGGTTTACTTTGCGAGCAAAGTAAGTTGACGCTGACGTTGACATACTTATCATAAATTGCTAATATCATCCCATCACTGACATAAACGCCCAAAGCGTCTGTCTTAGTTTAAATTTTACGCGTTACATTTAATGTAGGATACTTAAAACAGTTAAAACAGTAGTCCGTACCATTCAAAAAACAATTTTCGAGTTCCACTCATATTAATAATTACGCACGAATTTGCTTACAAGTGCAGTAATTTAACGTCATGCCAGTTCTAAGCCATTCCAAACTCAAACTGTAACAAAGTGACTGCGTAGATAAAAGTTTATAGATAGGCAAGTAATATGCCAGTAGCATTGCTACTGTAAGCATGTGGAGCTGGTTGTCATCGTCATAGTCAATACTAAAAATCAACAATGACGATACCCAACACTGCTTCACTGCTTCACCTTAAGCTTTTATGTTTAAGGATAACGTACATAAGTGTGGTATGGCAGCGTATATTTCAACTTATGCATCTTCTATTACCTTAAAATGCAAAGTAATCAAAACAATTTTACCAACTGCAAAATCAAGTACTGCAGTTGAAAATATCACGAGAGAAAAAGAATGTTTACTTACTTTGGCTGTTGCTTTGAATTCATTATGTTCCCGCAGAAGAGTTTCAGTTTCGTCTCGATTATGTCCTACGTCTGTATGTGTAGACAAGTAGAATTCACCGGTGTCATGAATCCAGTCTAAAGCTTGTTTAGCCGACCTTTAACAATATCACAAATTTGAGTTAAAGTCAACCTGCCATTATCACATTTTAGGACTATCACAAAAATCACTTTGTTATTGATTTCTACACAACTCCAAAGTCTCCAAACAATTTTACAAGGAGATCATGACAGTATTTCAAAACAGCCGCTCTGCTCATTCCGCTGAAATATCATTTCTTCTCAAGCGCAAGGCAGATTCGGCACTCGTTTCGTTCGTACCTTCGAACGGTCTCCGTTACCGTTTCACTATACGTTTGGCGTTCGTTCACTTTTATCTGCCTTACTTTATTTATCGTAGCCCTGTACATGCTTTCTATTCTTGTTCCAGATTTCCAGATTCTAGACTAGAGCCAACTTTTTTTGTGCTCAATTGATTATTTACTCTGTAAAAAATAGTACTGGAATTGTTTGACAAAAAAAATGTAATAATATAACAATAATCTATGGCTGTGTATAGGTATTCAAACCAGACAATAAATTCAAACTTCTTAGTTTTTGAGGAAATAAAAACAAATAAAACATGCTCTACTTACTTAAAATAAAAGTAATTTTTGCAAGAATTCAAATAATATAATTATATGCACAAATTTATGTATTGAACAATATTAGTAAATTATGTGCACGACGTTTTTGCGGTATGTGAATATACCTAATGTATACTTTGTCTCTCTCAGTATATTCAAAATCCGAAAGGTATAAGTAATATGTACTCACCATTCAAACATGACATACTGAAGACAATGATCCAAGTGCTTCTTCCGTGATGTCCAAAATTGCATCACCTTATTTTCCTGAGCAAGTAATTTGTCTAAAATGGCTGCAAACACAATAAAAATGAATCTAGATTACTATTTGCTTGACGCGGTTTTATATACCTGGACAAAAATCTGTCTCATTGAGACAGCTGATGTCATACTTGTTTTTACTTTTACACTCGGAACAATAAAAGAAATCAAAGCTATAGATGAAAAATCGTTATCACGAGGCTTGAGCTTCTATCCTCAGCTGAAAACAGGATAAGACAGGAAAACGAGAGGGATAGGAAAGGAAAAAGCAATACCGACATGAATAATCGATATGTACACACAATAATATGATAAATAGGTAAGTAGGTGAAGCTGTTTGTGTAAAACAGGACACTACGACTTTGACCATCAGTATGAATACCAACAATAGAATATCTCCTTGGGAAATTCAGTAATTTGTAGGTATATTTGAATTTTTTGATTGGGTATATTTAACTGTAACTGTACCTTTGACTTTAGCTTCAGGAGGCATAAGACCTGGCTCAATATGAAATGTGTACGAAGCACGTTGGCAAATTTTAAGGAAATTTCGAGCAGTTCCTCTTGCATGTGTACATGCTTTCATGAAAGCTTCTTTCTGCTCCTGATGCTTATTAATGAGAACTTTGAGCTGTCCCGTTTTATCCGCGCCAAGCGGCCCAGGCCCATTATTAGTTATATTTGATTTCCCATCGAGTAAACAGTAGTCTTCATCTCGTTTGTATTCTCGCTCCAAGCTGTCCAGCACGGAACAAACCTACAAAGTAGTCGACACACTGATTATCCAGCAATTGTCACAAGTCTTTGCACTTATCAGTTGAATTATATAATGCCATAATGCAACGAACAATATACTTCATAAAGTAACGTCCCATATTGCATAAGCATCATCGCTCCTCCACTTAAATTTTTTAAAGTGTTTTTGAACTGAAGAGTAAAATTAAAGTATTACAGCTCTGCAAATACGCAATCACAAATCACAAAGAAACGCCCAAATTATATTTTCTACGTTTTAAACATACTTAACACCTTTACAAAGGATTGTGACTTTAATCGCTGACTGCTATTATTTTTTAGTACCAGAGCCATTTTTGATAACGACGCAATGTGCATTACTATTACTGCCAAAAAAACTTAACTGTTCAAGTATCACAATAATTTGTTAAGAAAAATGGCATCAGTTGAATTTAACTAAAACATAAATTCTCTAAATATACACTGTACAAAACATACAAAAAAGCCTTCCATTCCAGAAGTATTTTAAATTTAAGGCTACAACAACGTGCCTACATTATCATTAAAAACAAGTTAAACCGGCAATTGACACTAATTATTCTTAACACATTCGAGACTAAAGACAAGATATTAAAATAATAACAAACCGCTCGTTCTAAAAATCTTATAAATAAAAGAAGCTATAACACTACATTTTAAAATTAATTAGTGTTATAACGAGAAACCCACGCTATGATACACAGAATTAATTTACAAAGAATAATACGCACGTGCTCATAATGAAATGATCTAATGCTAACGTTAAATCTAATTCTAAATCTCAGCATATATCCCCGTTCTTTCATATACCATACGACGTATGCAGATATTATCTAGCCGGGTCTGAAATTTGCTCCAGATAATAGTTATTTTATGACAAAATCTTATTGCCTTTTATACCTATTATAACAGTATTACTTTAAAATTTTCAAACAATAACAATAAAGTTGAACTGGGATTCCGGGGGAGGGGGGGGGTCCATTCTGGCGTCATCGCACACCAAGTTTAAATAAGTTGCACTCGGTGGATAGGAAACCTCTCCCGAATCCCAGCTCAACAACAGTTTGAGAGTAGGTAGAGGTACATACTTGCTCAGCCGTTTTATAGAAGCTCAACGCCGTTGTGAATAACTTGTTTCTTTCTTCAGCTGCATGAATCAATTGTAACCATCGGGACGCAACTTCATCTGAAATTTTCTTGATACCCGGAGCATTGTAGTGGCTACCTCCAATGAGGGCTTCCGCTTTCAAATTTACTTGGACGGCAAAGTTATGAGTTTTCTGCAAAGATAAGAATCTCACATAAGAATTTAAATTAAATCCCTTTCATCAAAAACATAATTTTTCATATAACAAAAATGAATTTTTTTGTCAACGAATTTTAAAAATTAGTTTGCACTCATTATCATGGAAGGTAATTCATTAATTATTGCGTTGTAGTATCAAGATAAAATGTTACCTCTAATGCTACTTGAAATTTCTCGTGATCCTTTTTCATCTGCTCAGCTTCTTGCAGAGAATTCGGAAAGGCAAAACTTGCAGCTAACATAGTTTCACCATTACGAATCCATGATATCACCTAAAGAATTTAAATATTTTTTAGCTAATAATTATTTAAATTATTAACAATACTTAATTTTTTCATGCCTTAGTTAAAATTTTCAACTAATAATAAAATAAAATAGCGCAGCAGCACATCTATACTGATCAGTATTGTGTAATTATCTAATTTCAATCCTTGATATTATTTAAGTGTTGCTTATATAGGGTGACACTTCAACAGTTCAATTTTTTCAAGTCAAATAAACTTCTACAAAAAATGGAACTTACAAGGTCTTATCCACATAATACGAACGAACATTAAACAATGTAATCCAGCCAAAAGTTATTAGACAACAACTGCTACTAAACTGTTATGCTCTACAGTTCATTGTTACTACAGGCACAATGTTAAAATTGTCAAGCCATGCACACATTGCTCAAGAAGTTTAAATGAGAAAAATAGCAAGATAAAAATTGTTTAGATTAACAAAAATACGCGACCAAAAAAGTACACGGCCGTAACTGAGCCACAAAGTACCATAAGAAGTTGGTAGCTTTTGCTTTGTACTTTAGATTTTACAATTAAGGTTCAATCTTTAATGCTAGGGCAGGGATGCGTGACAATGCTTCACAAAAACCAACCATACATAACTATTGTATGCACGTATATACATCCATGGCCCTACCTACGTAAATTCATAATGCAATTAATATAAGTTAAGTCGCAGGCTGTACTCACGTTCACGTTCTTCTCATAACCTACTAATTATAAATTGCTATATATAGTTTATGCTGTATATAATGCTAATCGTTTCATTTAAAATGTCTTTACCGGGAAGAAAATTTTATTAAGTGAAGATAGACTGTTTAGTTTTCATTTTTCAATAAAAATATCTGTATAATTAATTACTTATGTAAATTAGCAATCAATACAAATTAATGTGCTACTAACTAGGTTACTAAAATTATTGTAAAATACCTGTATTACTTTACTAACTTTAAAATGAGTTTTACTAAACTGCGCTTAAAGACAATGTATGCATTACTTCATCTCACCTTTTTAAACCACAAACTTAAACTTATGAATATCAAAGAGCACAAAATTTATGCGTTGATCTGCTCAAGGTTTGAATGCCTACTCGCTCCTAAGATTATAAATCTCAATATCAGGTTAAATTAATACCATGTATTCTAGTACGGTGAATTAGGTGCAAAGAGGCACATACCAGGGTTCGGTAAATGCCACCATTTTATTGAAAATACCATAGCAAAGGCATATACTGGGTAAATACCGGTGTAAAGTTTTTTCCAAGTCTTATTAAGTGCACAAAAACCTAATCGTTTAGTGCTGGTTCAGTCACTTAATAATTGCATCTACTTAGCACGCCAAGGAAAAACAATTCAGTAAATGTCTAGTAAACTATATGTATTATACACTTATATATATTGGTAGTCTAAAATTATTTTAATTTAATTGTTGGTACTTTCAAGCCGTGGTATTTTTGTGGGAAAACGAACCCTTTCAATATATACGAGTATGTTCAAATGTGGGTATTTCGTATTTAGCACCCCTGGTATTTACCAAGGCCGAAACCTGGAACATACGAAGGCAGAACTCCTTTGTACGTATTAGGTCTAAACTGGGACCAAATCTGACACCGGCGACATTTTTGCAGTTCCATGGAAACTTTTAAAATACAAAATACAATAGACACATGCTTAAATGGGGAACGTAATACATACACAAAATATATCAAGATAGGCAGGTTAATACACTGAAAACAAAATAAAAGTACAACGTGATCACTTGATCGCGTTAATATTTTTTTGTAAAATTCCTAAACATTTTATAGGTTGTATTTAATAAATTATGTGGTACAGTACACATTATTTAAATTTTTAAACATTGTCATACTCTACTCATGTTATGTATATAAGAATGACAGACAACAAAATGCGTGCACGTTATAATAAAAAATATTAGACTGAACAGGTGATACCACCACACATCACTGAGCATCCATTCTACGCCATTTTGAAAGATGTTTATATTGTGACTACAGCCCTATTTTTCATATTTTAAACTTTGGAATCCAACTTGCTTTTCACATTAACTTTAACATTAATATTGAGGAAATGCTTACAGCGACAACTCCTGATCATGTCTTAGGATAACCCGTATCTTTTTATTTAAAGACACCTTGTGTCGTACCACGGGCGCTTATTGCCAAGTGTTCTTCGGTGTGCTGCTGGTCTTTAGGTTTAGGTTAGGGTTTAAGGCTTTAAACTATTCTTATTGCAAAAGGCAATTTTCCAGCGTCCCTTTACTTTATGTAAGCGAAGGAATACAATATTCATTTGGCTTAGTTGTATTGGTCAGTTCCAAACACAACTTGTCAAAAGTAATTCTCATTATTGTGATATTTTGACGGAACAATATTTCTCAAACCAGCCAATATATAGAAAATTCTACAATCAGGTATGCCTAATAAAGCTAAACTCCAGAAGGGAACTTGAAGGATACATAATAACCAAAATATTTGGCCCTAACTTTTTAAACTAAAGTCGGGGTAACTGAATCTAGCCGAAAGGCATTTCATCCCTCGTGTAAAATCCAATGCGTTTTGACAGGGGAAATAGAAATTACCACCAAAGGTTACCACTACAGCGAATATAGCATACGTGAATACGTAAAAAGGTGACACTGCGCATTATTTGGTTTAGTATTTTAACCGCATACGTATGCCGATATAATATAGCAGCAAGTTTCTGTTTGACGTAGAAACACACATTTACAATTTACATCGTCTGAATTGAACTGAATCGAATGTCTTAAATTTCAAATTCAGTTTCAATGCGAACTGTGTGTCGGCATATAGAATAAATATTTATCCATATGTATACGCAGCAGTATTGTTGCAACGTCTACTGCAGTGCAATGGCACCTGAATTTATAATATTATAGAGGTATTCGGATGTTTATATAATGTGTAATTTTGTTAAAATTATTATTGTCGACTGAATAATTACACTGTACTAATTAGGTGAAATATTAATGTAATTGAATACATACTTACGAGTGTATTTACTTCCTCTTCTAAAGATCTGCAGGAGACTGTACGTAGTACGTATTATAATTAAAAATCTGCATGTGTAACAGGTGAGGCTGAGAATCACAATGTTAATGTTTCCACCGTTGTTAGTGCAAACCAAAACGAAAAAACAAACGACCTAATACACACAAAATTATGCACGTAGACTATAAACCCAATCACAAATGACATTTTCGTGATTACTCTGATTCTGATTCATCAACTCTCACGAACGCGCACGAACACTGACACTACCAGCTCTCTCAGCTATCAATACAGATAAACCATCAACCCAAGACAGACAACATCACTCAATAATGAGACTTGACAAGAAAAAGCCAGGCCCCATCGGATGAAACACCAGAGCTAAATGAACCACCAAGCTAAGGCAATGCCAACCCAACTACTAGTAGTACGTTGCGTAAGTATGAGAAGAGTTACGCAGGATAGTGTTGAGGTCAGCATGATGTGCAAAGATAATGTTCATCAACATTCAGTTTATTGATCAAAAAAGATCCAGTCAGATGCTTTCTAGCCGGTTCAACCGAGACTGAGCCTGACACGCTTTGATTCACTCAATTTCTTTCTTACTTTTGCTTGCTGCCTTTCTCTTTTGTCTCACTCAAAAATAAACTCAAAATGAAAATCCAAAAACCAAACACGCACTTGCACTAACTGATACGAATCAACGACAAGTTAAACACTAACTCCACCAATTTCATGTCATACAATAGTAATAGTAGTAGATTAGAGGTACGACTATTTTTCAAAGTTTTTCAAATCAAGCCTTATCAGTTCTATTCCGTGTGAAACTGTAACAGATCGTAATCCGCGGAGCTAAAACTACAACCAGCACCTAGGTACAAATACAAGGGGAGTACCACTATTGTGAGGATCTCCATCATTTGGATGAAGGTGTGGTACACATTGTCAGAATTTTGTAGCTTCAATGGGTTCAATTCAAATATTATTTTTATGTTTAAAATAAAATCCTCTAATGAAATGGTTGTTTACAATAAATCAAAATTATATTTTCACATGTGTGAAAACGAAAGACTTAAGCTGAAGATATACAATTAAATAGGTATTTATTACAAATTTTAAAGTGTTTTTAATAATATGTTATAGTATCTAATCAGAACCTTTTGAATGAGTGTGAATAACGAGCTATGCATTTCCAAAAAATGCAGAATTTTGTTTTTGTTTCCGCCTTTCAAAACAGTGGAAATACTGATAATATAACTTAATAATTTTTGAGAAATCTCAAATAGAGAATTAAACTTGGTTTAATTTAAATTTTCTTAGAGTTCGAACTAACACACTACCGGACTTAGCACACACAACAAAAGCAATACGAAAACTAGAGCTTCATAGAGAGTCTCTATCTCTGAATCCATACAACACACTGACTAACCGTAGTAAAACTGACTTTTGACAGATAATGATACTAAAGCTGAGTGAGGAGTACCTACCTGTCCTATACTAATAATCATACTCAATGTTTTAGCATCCTACCCTACTAAATTATTTTGGTTTTATCCTCAGTTAAGCATGCCATAACCTAAGAGCACATTAATTTTCCTACTTATACCTTCTGGTTTGGATCAGCTGATAATCTCATACCGAAGTCGAACACAAAATAAAGTATAAAGTAACAACGTAACACTTTTTTACACGTTACAAGGCAATAACCGCATAAACGTCATTAGCTTTAAACAGGAAATTAAGTAATATAATAATATATATGATAATATTGTATTATAATTGTGATACCGCGATGCATAAACAACATCATTCAAACTCATTTCAATGACTTTGAATAAAATACCTAAGACCACTTCAATTGTCAATTCCTTTAATCAAAACAATTAAGTCTTTGAAGATGTTATAAATCTAATTGCAGGTGACAAATCAACAGGTGGTGATTATGATTCTGACAGTTATAACTGCTCCAGTTTATCCAAAGATCCCCAAATCCAAAAAACAATATGCACATAATGTATTCTTGAATGAAAGTCTAACGATAAGCTAACTCAGCAACCACTAACTATATAATCACTCAGCACGCAAGAAATATCCGAACATCAGGTCTGTGGTTGCATTCATGGTAAATTCGAATTGACGTTGAAGATTTTTCAAAATAAATAATGAGGGCAAAAAATTACGCCATTATCTATGCTTATAGAATATCCATTGAACCTTATGCATTGGTCACAACATAGAATGACGCTGATTTTACTAAGGTTTTGCAAATACAGCAGAAATAAAGCGAAAGAGCCAGGATCGGATTCAAACAGGTTACCTACATATACTTTACAAAATTCCAAAATTATATCGGTATAAATATTTTATTTTATTTTAGGGAAGGCAAATACTTATAATTATACATACTATTATAGTAGAAAACCTTGCACTAACAGGAGTATTTTGCCACTAGCATCGATTTACTAAAATACATCTACCAGTGTAATAATCATCATAACCAATGTCCTCGAGTCAATAAGTGATGCAAAGAGAAATAAAGCAAAATCATAGAAGGTAAAATTACGTATGGGACAGTAAACGTCGACAAAGAGCAGACATAAATACTTATTTTTTAGTTAAGCGTATGAATATTACTATTTTAAGCACATGCTTTATTATCCAAGACAATTGAAAGAGAAATTATCCAATACGCTACACCTACAATCGAGAGCATTAATTTTTAGTTAAAAATAGTACCTAAAATGCAAAAGGTACCTAATTCAACGCAAAGAAATCAAATTCTTCGGCTTGACAGCACTACTAATTCAAATTCAACGTTCATTAGAAAAAATTAGCATACAAAAAATCCCAATTTTATAACGGGCAGTGTAATTTATATCACTAGCAACAAGTTTTGTTAGTAATTGTGACTGTGATACGTATACGTCGTACGTTGCACTTATCGTGTGGAACGTGGAACCACAAAATTTCATTCTATACACGTTGCGTCAAATACACAATGTTATGCGCTGTATAATTTAAATTTGTTTTAAACTGTTAACTGAAGCATGAATAAATGACAACGCCTTGAAGTGAAGTTCCATTAAACATGATCTCAATAAGCGAAGCCTATACCAATGCAAATAAAGGCAATATTATAAAAATCTGTAACAGCTCTCTAATTGTAATATAATACATCAAGTGTGAAAACAAAACGAAATCGAAAAAATGTAAATGAGGCTCGTACCTGATTAGCTTCATTCTGCAGCTGTAAAAATTGTATGATTTGTTGAAAACGAGATCTTTTCACTTCAGCTAAATCTTCAAAATCCATGTGTTTCTCATGGACATACTCCAACAGAACCTGTACTCGTGTCTGAGCACTTATCTGGTTACTAGCCATCAAGTTAATTCCAGATCTTTCGAACATCTTCAGAAAGAATGTCGTGGGAGAAAACAGATATCATATATCAATACATTATTGCTCACTAGGGTCATCTAATTACGCCATTCAATAATAACAGTTTAGAGGTAATTACTTAAAAATGCATGTATTTTATCATGTGCGTTTTTGAAATTCATGTCAATTCACTGTTATTTAATAACATAAATAATAATAATTAACATTCATTAGGTCGATTTAACTGAAGTTCATACAACCAGACTCATTATCACTGTGTGTCAGGAGATAGGTGGCTACCGCATGCTTTGTCTCGGTCATATTACCCTTTCACCAATCGCCGTCCCTTACCCCACAGCGGTGAGTCCTTTCTGTAGGAAACCACAGCAAGTGGAAGTCACTAGAGAGCACCAGAGAGTAAACTCTCCAATGACCTGTACCGTACTAGCACCGAGCCATGCATGATTAACAGGCGAGCCTTTGGTTACCCATCCAGCGAACTGAATGAGCTGGCCTGTGGTTAACCTCGTCCTTTCCACGGCATTGATAACCACAGGCCCCAGCTGCCTTTCTTATTCACTGTTATTTAATATTAATAGATAGAGAATACGCTCTATACCATTCAGTGTAGCAAGTTTTAAAGTGTTCTCCTCTGCTTATACAGTATAACGACTTATTTTTGCATATTTATTTACCTGAAATAACTCTTGGCCTCGCTGTAGGACCTGGAAGACAGAATTTTGGACACGGGAAACATTGTCATTATGAAGGCGAAGAGCTTGCTCGTAGTGAGCAAGACCCTCTGTAAGTTCTCTATTCGTATCATCCTGCTGCAATTTTTCTTGCCAATGATCTAGCTGGGATGTTAACTACACAGTCAAAAAGAACAATACTCAATAATTTACGGATCATTACCACTAGCACTACTAATGCCAGAAATCCAACTTTCTATTTGTGAAGCAAACCACGACTATCCTTACACTCATAATATTATATCAGAAGATTAATTACAACATTACGTTTTTGAATATAAATTATTGTTAAGAAGTATCTTTCATCTAATTGTAAGTTTACAAGCTATAGCTAATTAACATGCCTAGTAATAAAGTATTAATTACTAAATAATTAATAATTATATCATAGTTCTAGTATTTAGAAATTCATCGTATTTCCATTTGCATTTTTGCACTACATTCTTAATAGGTAGATAAATTACCTCAAGGGCGTCTCTCTCAAACAGTCTTAACTGGAGGCATAAATCTAGCTTAAGCTTTCTCGATTCCCATAATTCTTCTAACTCATTTCTTTGTCTCTCTAACGTCCTCATGGCTGCTTCTAAAGCTTCAAACGAACCAGTATTATCGGTCTCCATCGTTAAACCCGTATTTCTAAAATAGTTAAACATAAGACATTACGTTTTGTATCCCATAAAAATGCAAATGAATGTAGAAAAATATTAATGATAACGAAATCCAAAATAAAATATTATGACCTCAATTTTAAACAACACTTTACTATAATTACCTTAAATCCTGTAGTAGCCTCTGACCCTCGGTTGCGTTGCTTAGGAAAATTTGCAAGACGGACTCACGTTGCTGATCCCACTGCTCTATTGTCCGTTGAGTAGCTTCAATATTTTCAGGTGCTTCATCTATGCTCACTTCTTTTCGAAATTTTTCTAACCATCCGGTAATCTGAAAAATTAAGACAATATTGTTGTCTAAATTAATCACGAACTGGAAATTTGATTTCAAATATTTAATTGCATCAGTACATTCTTATTGTCAGAAATTAGATTAATGTCATGTCATTAGCGAAGAAAATCATGACAAACTCAAATAGTATGTCGTTTATAGTAACATTGATAATAAATTATGTTGTGTAACTACTATCCACACAATTAAATATGTAATCCAGCAAACGTAAGACCAACGTATGAAGAAGGCCCGACATTAAAAACTATAACACAAACATACAAAAGTCATAAATATTGGCGTTTTGTGCATCATGAATCATGACATATAGTTTTTCAAACAGATTTGTTAATATATTCTCTGAATCCAGCATTACATAAGTCTACCTATGTATAATAGGTACATCGTAAACTACACGTACATAAATAGTACCGAAGCCGACATTACAAGAAAAAAATGAGCCCAAGATTTTTTTTAGTTTTGCCCCACTGACATTCTTGAGTTCAAAAGACATTCAGAGACAGACATGCAATAGTTCCTCATTTCCAGCTCAAAAACTCAGTTCTTATTACACTTACATAATACGTATATATTTGTGACGCTGACAACAAATTTTAACAACAAACTCAATGCGTATATATAGTCAAATAGCCCTGAGCTGTTATATGAGGCTGTTACAGGGAGTGACTTATAAAAATGACCCTATATTTGAGTTTGAGTTTATCCAGCACATTATAGATACTGCATAAAGATAGGGTTGCACATTGTTATATTATATTATGTTGATGCTGACTCCTTTGAATATTTGAGTGCATCTCACATCACATCAGCTTCCGCACCACGCGACACGGTTCGGCAGCATGTACTAGGAAATACATGGAATTGAACTAACGCTCGCTTTGCTACCCACGTACTCAATGAGAGCGAAAGTTTTTCTTGTGTATAATACAAACAGCAAACTACTACTACGATCAGTAACATACTACTGCCAACTATTAATACAAACATAATATAAGTAGGTACGGGGCTAGGATTTACGGTTTTCCACAAACACAACTCACATAATATACAAAAAATAGGAGGTATACTCACGTGCACCTACTCACTACATATACAGACATGCATATACAGATTGCATTGGGCTAGTGGAGTTTTCTGTGATGTTTTCTATGGAACTATGGACTTTACCTACCTAAAAACTTAAAATCAAGTAGTAGTCAAAAACCACTACCATTTCCGCTGCATTTATATCAGCATTAGCATTTTGGTTCCGAATTTTCTGTTCAAGTCATGACTTCTAATTCTTTGAGGTTTGGGTTTTTTATTAGCTGCCAGGATCACACGAAATGCATGGAGAAGTATTTCTGAAAATATCGCACGTGTTATAGGTTACACCGAAAAGTCAGTATTTCTTCTTCTTGCAATGTGATACATTCCATTACCCACACCCTGCCAAAATGAAATAAGAGCGTTTTTTCCCGCACGCTCAACCTTCCCCTATCCTCTCCTTCTAGATGCACTATATTCAAATTTAAGCCCTGGAAAAGGCAGTATTTAATCTCAATGGGTTAATTTTTTGTAGAGATAAAAATTACGTCTACCTACAACACCAACATCCTTTAGGAAACATTTTATGGATACTGTTTCACCTACATACTCCCATAATAATTAGCCAGTGCAGCACTAGTGGGTAACACGAACCATAAATACTGTCTCAGTGGCAGGAAATGTAATGTCTTGCACTCACTAGTCAGTCTGTCTCTCACGAGCAACACGCACCATCAACGCATCCGAGCGGATTTTCCAGCCATATTTTTTTTAAAGAGCATCCCAAAAAACATTGAATTTGCTTAACAAAATGATGCGTCAATGAGTTTTCGTCCATGAAATTATTTTTCGAAAACATGAAAAAGGCCTCAAACTATAAAAGTGTAATGGGTTTTTTATTTTGAAACTTTCAAAATTTTGAAACATGATTTTGAATTGTTTTATAAATTATTATCTTGAAATGTAAGAAACACAAAAAACGAAACTTAAAAAATGCTTTTTACGCAAAAATTTCAAAAATCATGTTTTCAATTTTGAAACATTTAAAAATGTGGATAAAAAAACCACTACAAACATACAGTTTGAGGCCTTTTAGGTTTTTCCGAATACTAATTTCATGGACCAGAACTTATCGTGCGCACCATATTGTTAAGCAAATCTACGTTTCTTAGAATGCTTTTTTCCAAAAAAATATGGCGAGAAAATCCGCTCTGATACGTTGGTGCGCATTGCTCGTCAGTCTACTGATTACTATTTATACCTTTCCGAATGAGCAGGCTGGAGAATTTGATCCTTTTATAGTTTTCCCTCAACAATCTCCTATTACCCTCGACCAATGCATACAAATGCAAATATCAGTAATTTCAGCAATCAAGGCGTCAACAGTCAACTCTGTTAATGTTGAAGACACGGCAACAGAGCAGAGAGTGTCTGAGAAAAGTTGGAATACTATTTTCACGTCATCCTTAATTCCCTTAACAGGACACTAAAAGTTTCTTTCTCTCCTATGTATTCCTCCCACATACAATTATACTATCAACAAAACGTCATTACTTACGTAGGTAGGTGCTTTGCATTGGACTTGACTTTTGACTGTGACGACGCCAGCCATTTAGCAGTATTATACAATCATGTTTTAGCCAAGCTATTTGCCTTTCAAATATATTATCACTGTCTTCGTAGTCGGTACGAATACCAATAGTGTCAGAGTATTTGTTTTATTTTATCATTGAAAAATTGAATAGTGTACTCAAAACATTTGTTTTCGTTATTCTTGTATGGCAATGACGAACCAATTAAATAACTAGCATCAATATCCAATGCATTTCCTCTTGTCCACTAAATGTAAGTATCTGCATTTGAGATTCATAGGGAAGCTATTGTAATTGAAATAGAAAACTATACGAATCTAAATCATATCCGTACAAGCACTTACACACAATACACGCAAGCATATACATACAAGCAATTAAGACAATAAGATAAGCAAATGACATCTCTGACAATCCTAAAAGCCATTAAACATATGTTTTATCACACCCCTATCAGGATCACATTCAACATTTACCCGTCATTTCTCTTCTCATGTGTCGACCCAAACCTAATATCAATAGTCTTTGAGCTCAGAGCTTCAGAACCAGACCACAAACATGCACAACAGAAACAGAACATGCGTGTAATTTGCACCTCATAAATTCCAATCTGTAATCCACGTCATAATAATTGTGAAAGCAATTAATAAAATATCTGTGTAGTTCCCATGTTGATCTTACTATCAAAATACACGACTATAAATTACTTCATAATTACAATTGCAATGTTGGATAATAATGACAGCCATCTCAACAGCTACAAACAGATCTTTTTTGTTACATTATTTAAAGGTTACAATATTTACATGGTCTCACATCACGCTTCATGCTCATAGGTCAAGATATAATTAATCAAAAGAAACGAAACAATTACTAGACAGTTTGAGAAAATCTGTAACGTCGAATAACCCTGCATGTCATGGCTTGGATTTCTTAAGCAACTGTAATTACTCCGTGTACATTAGTACATTACACTGTGTAATTACTAATTAAGCACGCCGAAACCTAACCTAATCCCCTTACAAAATGGACTTATATCAATATACATCTACACTCTGCAGGGGAAGTGGAACACGCGAAGACAATAATACCCGGACAACCTTATAGTGAAGCCAGATCAAATAATGGTTGCAAGATATTTCCTACCCACGACCAAACCTAGGATATTTTCAACCCATGTACAGCAAAAGTAACTGCGCGTATCGCAATAGGGCACCCAAACTTATTATATATTATTACAAGTAGGAGCTGGTTTCAATTCTTTAAATAACATAGAATTGCTAGGGAAATTATACATGTTTTGCGTTTAGTCTATCTTATTTTCCTTATAAGACCGGAAAAACTTGGACAGACTTACTTGGATTTTCATTTATCTTATTAGATATTAAGAATACTTCGTTATTATTGTATATTCATTGTTTTTCTTTACAAATTAATGCTGCTTATGTAATGAATTTTATTACTGTTTGGTGGTATGTGAATTAAAATAATTAATTATAAAGAATCGCTACCATTATTTACAAAAAATCCATACTTAAATACTCATAATGATTAACATTAATTTAATAATCTAGTTTAAAGCTGCCGTATTATCGCGGTACAAACACAATTGTTTTTGCATTTTATTTCTACATTAGTCATAGGTAGGAAATGTCCTAGGTTTGGTCGTGGGTCGGAAATGTTAGGGTAGGAAAAGTCCAGGTAGGAAAAGTCCGCGCAGGAAAAGTCCGGGTAGGAAAAGTCCGGGTAGGAAATGTCCGTTTGCCCAAATAGTAGGTAGGCAATCTACATTTTAGGTACTCAACTCATACCGGTCCATTGTGTTTGTGTTCCTTTATCTCCTTTCCTATCTGTCTCTGTATGTTGTTTGTTCAAGTCTGCAGTGCGAGTTAAGAAGCTCAAACTTTGCGTAAGAGGGAACAGCAATGAAACCTGACGTCGACGACTCACAATGAGAATACGACTACTACAAATCACCAAAGCATTACTCAGGCCAATCTTCTGGCTCATTTAAAAGGCAATATTATCATTGCTTACTTGTCGCTGTCTGCTAACATTTCTATTCCCATATTGATGGCTCAAAAAAAACATTATTTAACTTCCCATGCTAAATGCTCACATACAAGAACATGTCTCGCATACTGACTGATGTCGATGAGTGCGTAACATAGCATCATAAGATAGTTGATAGCGTAATAAAACTTCCGCTTTAAAATCCTTGCTCCTACTGTAAATAATAGTAAATACCATCAAAGTCAGAAATAATGTAGTACGTAAATGCGATGGTGTATTAAATTCTTCATACTGCAAATTATGTTGCTTACACATTTCGATTTCGATAGGGCCAATACAAGACGAAGCCGAATGATGAAGTGGGTCCCACCTCTACTTACAGCGGGCATACGATTTGCATAAAATTTCCATCCAAGCTTATCACTTCCATAATTACAGCACATTTTCATTTGATATGCATGCAGTATTACAGTATCAGTTGTATCAGCTAAAAAAAACAACCACTACAGATTACAGATACGATAGATTTTATGCTATGTGCCTTTGTGTTGGACGTAATCCCACTATTAAAGTAGTAGTATTATCCTCACGGTTGCTGTATTGTAGTACAATATGAATCGATTGCAATGAATCATACGAAGAATTCTTTACAGTGCGCCAGTAACGACTTACGTATTATGTGTGCAGTGACGATATCTTACGATTAGTTGAAACGTTGAAAGACGCCACATAATTTAGCTCAGCTACTTAGTCTTTTAACTCTACATTCGATTTCATTGCAGTAAAAGATCGACCATTTTAAAAAAATTAATTGATTTCTACTCTTTCCAATTCATCTTGATCTGACACTCCATGTCAAAGCACCCGCAGATTTCTAATTCATTCCTTCCATCCATGACTTCCAAGAGCCACACACGCACATACACAGAGCAGAGGCAGAAACAGGACAACGGAAATTTTCCCATAATACATATTATTATATACATAGCTAAATACCTTTTATGAGTGTTACGAGAAAAAGTATAGTGGTTATTTTCTATCTCTACCCATAACCATACTACATCCAACTTTTACACATTCAAATTCCTCTGTCCCTTATAAACGGTAGAGGCAAGACAAGGCATAACAATATATTAAATTGTAGTCTTCAGTCCTTCTTACATAACAACTCTTCTCTTAACGTCGACTAACTCCAAGACACTCGCCTATGCATTTCCTATTAAAGGAAGAATCAAGATTCATTCATTACATGAGGGTTGTCTATTATGCCTCTGTAATGTATTCTCTATAACAATGCGTCAAATATATTCTCTATAATAATGCTTCAAATAGTATATTATCTATATGCTTCATGGATGCACTGGTCAGTTGGTTTTGATTTTGGCGTTCCAACAACGTTCGCGATACTATCATTTCCTCTACACAATGACAGATTAAGGAGCACACAGAAGAACCCAACAGCAACAACAACATCCGCCGTCCAACTGAATTCTTTCACATTTAAAAAAGTCACATTCACACAAGCCTCTCTTTCCAAAAAAGGAATTTACGCTTAAACATGGAAGCTTTCATTGAGTCCCTCAGGCTGATGCAACTTTCAGCTTCAGCTCTCAACCTCTCAATGCAAAGTATGTGCCTCCAGATATCAGTATTCTACACTGAGTGAGTGAGAGAGAGAGAAGGAAGAAAATCTGCACAAGAGCCAGAGCTAAAGCACTAGACAACCTGTTTTACCTCATTATACCACGTAATTATTCCTGTCTATTTATCTTTACTCTCTACTCCATCCATACTACATGCATGAACAACGACTACTACCATTACAATGTATTACTACTACGGGTCGTACAATTTATAGTCAAAACGAAATTTACATTTAATAATAATGGGTTGAAGTCCAGGATTAACTTCTGCCCCAATCAAAAATATCTGACAATGAACACTCCTACTACTGCAATCCTTCCTTTAGTTAGCCCATACTGCCTATTACACATTTTTCTAATTCCTCCAGTCCTAAAGGCTTCCGCTTTTTCCTAGCCCCTATATCCCTACAATTATTAGTACTCGTAATACCATTACCATATCAATTTCATATTTACTCCAAACACTAAATATTTTTGTCTACACAGTCTACACACATACCTACATACCAAAACACATGCGTGTCCAAAATATCACGCAAAATGCAAAAGGTTTCAAATAAGTGAATAATTTTAATTTGACTAGACTTATTTTTTACAAGATCTTAAATATGCTTCTGTCATATTTAATAACAAATTATTACCATCTTAGAACTTTCATGAGTTGAGATATTGAATGTGAAGGGCACTCTGCCTGCATTCTACTCTTAAGTCTTCAATTATAACCATGCATATGCTAGATATGTGAACTGGTTGCCGGACATACCCCCCCCCCCCCGGACACAATCCCCCTAACCAGTACCGGACATTTTCTCCCCAAACACGTATTTAAAACACTATAACTCCGCTTCCCGTCAAATAACATAAAGTAAATATTTAAGGTATGCTATTAAAAAAATCAAAACTAAGGACATCACTGATTGAGTATTGACAAAACCAATTCAAAATGGGCATGCTTCATTAAAACTTAAGTCTGCTATCTTAAACAATACACCTTATAAATAAAAATCGCTAAAAAACAACTTTCCACAAATCATACAAAAAATATGTAGATAGGTAGTAACAATAAGCGTGTACACTACTGAAATTGTGGAAAAATAAGTTTCAAATTTAAAAAATACATAGTTTGTAGAAAACTTTCCTGCAAGCAGAAATAAGAGTGCTATAACATTTCTTCAGTACGACTAAAATTCTTCAAGTTTGCTATTAATCCTTAATTGTAAGGTTATGATAAAAAAAATAAAGTAAAACATACTTTTTACAGAAGTTTATATGCCTTTACATTACTTGGTGAGAATTATAATATTTTAAATACGAGCTTTGGGGGAAAATTTTAGGTGTTACTAATCGGGGGGAAAATGCCCGGGGGAGGGAATTCCGGGGGGGGAATATGTCCGGGGGAAATACGTCCGTATACCATGTGAATTATCATACATGGAATTATTTTAGCCTTTTCATATTTATGACTCTCTACATGCGTTTACGCTTATAATTATAACACTATAATAATATACGTCTGCGGAGCTGTGAACGATGGCTAATTTGGTTCCTACATATTTGCACATATATAGACATTTCCATTCATTACAGGTTTCAATTTGGATTTGAATTGAACAACTTGAAGCTCACTGCAAGCGTATGTCCCTATAACACAACGATCTCATGTCACTTAAAATCCACACAGAGAGACAGAGAGAGAGAGACAATAAATGAACTGTTGACGTTGAGTATCTGAAAGGCTACAAGACAAGAAGACTAGTGCTCAAATGCTGTAATCCTAATGGTTTGAGTCGAATAAATCAAACTCACATGCAGTTAGTTAAAGAAACGAACATAAAACTGTCATAAATTAGACAGTTCAAGTTTGAACTTGAGATTTGGTTGGAGAGGTGCTTCTGCTCAACACATACAAGATAAAGAGAAAATAATTCCATTCAAAGTATCATCCAGAATCAGAATCAAAACCACTGATGATCGAATGGATGGGGGAACTGACGACCCCAACTGCACTAAATTCGAAACCTCAAACACTCAAAGTCACAAACCTTTTACGCTCCTATCACGCAAATTCTACGTTTAATCCCAAAAGCATTATCAGCTCAGTGATAATCATAAGTATTGGCTTCTCCCTCATAAGAACACTTTCGAAGTGAATAAAACAGAGAAGAATTGATAGACAGACGGAGTGAGACACGCAAATTCGAAATTACAATGCATTAATTATAGCATTGCCTATAGTCTTTCCCTCCTTTCCCTCAAAATAAATCTGACTACTAATTATATACATATCTGAAATTGGCGTTGGCAAGTTCGACATTCGAGAGTCGAGACCAATTCTAATGGAATAATTATATCCTCCGGTCGTATTCATATCGTAATTTATCACACGGTTCCTGTATAATTATGATCACAATATTAGACATATATATTCTTGTCCTTTTCCCCCTTCTTTGGTGGCCATGGATTTGGATTATAAATATCTTTGCATATATACGAGTAAGTAATAAATGATGTAGCTACAATGTACACCAGATTATTTTAAAAAAGTGAATGAATCCACATTGTCTAGCGACACTGCAATAATTATAATTTTACACCAGAAACCAAATCCAAACGTGCGATTTTATTTAGAAATACGAATGGATCCCAAAGCACACATTTGAGTGGAAATTACTTGTAGTTACTTTGGCAAAGGATCTAAAAGCCCTGCTATACTACTAAGCAAGTCCTCTATGCCTAGGCATATAATTAAGCTGTGTTCTGATTCTTTTCCATACAATAATCTCCTATAATGATCAACCTATATATACTATCTTTATATGTATATAGATTATAATAGCAACAGTAACATACTTTACTTCTACAGCAACAAGAATAGCAAAATAACCATAAGATAGAAACTTTTTAAGAAGTAAAACTCAAACTCTCCCATCACCAGAGTCAGCAATAGCATCAGAGCAGACGGCTCTTTTTTCCGTCTCATCTTATTCTTGCCTCAAAAAACTGAATTGAAATTACAAATCGTGCAGTTTTATTACAGAATAGAGTTTTAAAGAAATAGTAATGTATTATATTATATAGCATTTAAATGTATTTATCTTCCTTTGAGCAAATCTAAACGGTATATTATGCCAAACCACAACGATCACTCTGTCACTGTCACCAAAATAAGTATAGTATATAAATTTCTAGTAATATTTTGTTTCTTTCAACAAGGTCTTCCACATAAACCCTCATAATATGTACACGTATAATTATGTGTGCAGTGTCTGTACACCATCTCTTCGATCATGAGGTGGGGCAGACAGACGAGAAACTAGCCATGGACAGCGAAAAGAACTTTTTTGAAACTAAACTGCCTCGTCAGACCATAACTCAACACCAACAAACAAACGCGAACAAAGTAAAGAATTACAATTACGAACAACAACAAACGAGAAGAAAACAAGATATTTATGTACATCGCTCCTTATCTATACATATGTAACTAATCTACGTCTTGAATTTGGAATGGAACCCCATACCTACCGACCTACCTACACAGTACAAAATACAAAGTATGTAGGTATAACATTCTGCTTCAGATTTTCAGATATTTAAGTACATAATTCTAAATTAATAAACTAAACTTTAACTATTCGAAGTGAAATAATCTAAGGGATATACATAATTCGTCAATCGAAATTCAATACTGATTG